>JARKIF010000120.1:0-103160 GCA_029378245.1 Roridomyces roridus | reverse complement strand
AAAGAAAGACAGGCGGTGTGGCAGGTGCTAGCACTCTCGCAACGCACTCGCGAAATGAGACAAAGAAAGAGGAGAAAGGTTTTGGTGATCTGTTTGTCACACGCGCGGACTAAAGACAACGTTTATTCCTTTCGTTTGTACAATATACACACCAAAAGCCCCAGAAAAATCAAGACAGCACGGCCGAACCAAGGTATCTAGCAGGAGAGCGCCCAGGCACTCGGGGTATCCTTCACATCATATCCACTTTAAGTTTTTTGGGTGGACTCGGCCGCCCTGCGTCCAAGTGCTCTAATGACCGTTTCAAGTCCCCCCCCCCTCAATTAGAACATCGCCCTCGCGAGCCTCGTAACCAGCACTGGATGGCGTGGGCAACATCCGCGAAGAGGGTGGCGAAGTGGACCGCGCCGAATCCTTGGATGTTGACGGTCGCTCGATGTCGCCTTCCGCTGACCGTGTCCATTCGAGTCGTGTGCGTAGTTGCAGGGCAGTAAGCGGCGCGCGCAGCTAGAGCTACAATGAACGCGGGATCAGCATGGCTTCGCAAGTAAGCCATCACGACGTACCAAGAAGGGTGTGCGCCATCACATTTTGTCTTCCGAGCTAAGAAAAACGGTCATACATGCGAATATAGTTGCTACAATCCCTACCGCGACAAATTACAGGCGACAACGTTTTGGACCTGAAGTCGACGGCAGACGCGAGCCTTTGCTCTTGCCCGGTACCGTAGAAGACCGTTCCTCTGCGCAGCCTGCTGCTCAGAAGCCGGTCTGAGAGGCGGTAAAGAAGGCGCCGACATCGGGCCAGGAGTGGAAGGGGATGTTTCAGGCAAGGACAATGTTGCAATACTAGGCAAATCATTGTCGGGGAAGAAATTACGTTGGTCGCCAGGAAAGTTGGCTCTAGATGGCCCGGTGTTTATGGGCGGAAGCTCGTCTCGTCGTTCGCTCAATAAGGGCAAGGACGGAGAAGTGTTGAAATTGGAACCGCGCCTTGACGAGATTTCTGGGGAAAGGGAAGGCTCTTGAAAGTCGCCCGATCTGGTATCTTCTCCACTATCGCTTTCGCTTTCATCGCCTCGTCTGGCCGGGTTCCGACGCTTGTTCTGAGCCGTGTAATCGCAGGTATTCGACCGCTTAATGCACTGGCCGCAGGATGGTCGCCCGCCGTCGCATTTGAGTTTCCTCGCTACCGGAACCGTCAGATTATTTTTGGGAGGCTTGTGAACTTATACTTACAGCGACAGAAGTTGCAAGCTTGGTTTATCTTCTTGGTCCGTTGCTTGGAAGAAGAAGCTGCTGGACCACCGTGAGTATGATATTTGTCAAGTTATGCAATGAGCTAACCTGGCGCTGATGCTCTGACCGGAAAAAGCAGAAGAGCCTGGATCCCGCGCTGGTGGCGCAGAATGAAGTTCTCCGCCCAGGGATATCTCCCGTGGAGTGGTGGAACGAGGGACGGGAGCGCTCCTGGGAGCAGCAGTATCAATTGCCAGAATTGGTCGGGAACCATGTGGCAGAGGAATCAAATGAGGGGAGGAGAGATGTTGTGGTGCAAGATGCCTGCTGGTCGGGCGCTGGGGAAGGCACTCGATCCGAAATTTGTCAAACAAGTATTCCCTTGTATACTTTTGAAGGGTCTAAAGGGGAAAGTAAGCCAAGATCCCTAGGTGCAAAGGATGTCAAGTACATTCTATGATGAAAGATGGCGTCGCAAAGAGGCAAAAAATCGCTGTGGTTTTATCCAAAACGTCCACAGTGGCCCAGCGATAAGTCCGGACGAATTTGCCTTGCAGATTCTTTTTGGGGGAAGAAGATTTGGAGAGGAAGGAGTGTACTGGAGCATAAGCTCGTGTCGAGAAGGAATTGGTCGGTGGACACCGTCACTGTGTGAATATATCCGGAGAAAAGAGTGCATATGGTAATCGGAGGAGAGATGGTGCCGCCGGAGAAGCGGGGGGCGAATTGGCTGCCGTATTAATTATTGGATCTCCAGGCGGTTTGCCGTCATCGGGGAAGTGATCAACGTCGAAGATACCAAAACCAATGCCATTATCCGCCAAATCTCTGCGGATGGCCATTTTAATGGCAGCAAGTCGGTCGTTGGATAATGTGTCCGCGCGGGCTATGACGGGGAGTACATTCACCCTCGCGGAGAGCCGGCGGATAGTGCTAATTTCGACGAGTGGGAGAGTTGGACGGTGTAAAAGAGGGTTGGTGGTTACGGGTGGTTCCAGTATGACGGGTTCTTGATCTGGCTGAGAAAAGCTGCTGGCACGGGTCCGGGAGACTAACGGCACCGGGAGAGCCGCAACGGGAGGGGGCAGAAATGGGTCGGGGTCGAGAAAGTAGATGCACCTGGAGAAAAATTAGTGTTGGACACAGGACAAAGAGGACGGTGGCAAATACAGATGCAGAATAGCGATCTCCGTTGTGTGCAGCCCAATCCTATGGCATGTTTGTGAGAAAGCTGGGTTGCCTTAGGGATGGGTTAAGCGCCCCACCTCTTCTCCTCCCTCGGCGAGACGGGACTCTACAAAGCGCAAAGTCTCGGACACGACGCGTTCGGATATGCCTCATCCCGAAAATCGAGCGACGGGGTATCGACCACAGTTAAAGCCAGAGGTTGGTTTCCGTCGCGGTCGATGTCGATGGACGCGGTCCGGAGGGTGGTGGTCTGCCCGGGGCATCCCTGCACGAAACGAGCGACAGACTGGACCTGCTCCTTGGAGGCGCCTTGTGCAATTTCGCTCGTCTCGAGCAAAAGACGGAGGAACGAGCTTTACCTGATCCGTGTTCAAAGAGGTGCAATGTAGAGAAAAAAAAGGGCGCTTGCCTGCTCCGGAACCAGCTACAAGCAAGACAAAGGCACTGGGAGGAGGAAGATCCGGCATGGTCGTGGATCGAGCAGACGATGGCTTCATACCCGACAACGGGCCTCCGACTGGCGCGTTTCGGCTGTACTGGGCTTCATGCGCGTCTTCTTGCCATCTCCGCCGGTCGGAGGGCGAGTCCATAACCAGATAACACTCCAGCGGATAAGGCACGAGCCGCGAGTCTGCCTGCAGCAAAACGCGGTGTCGACGTATGAGATCAAGAACCGAGGCGTGTTTATATCCACCGAACGGGCCTTTACACCGAGCAAAATTAAGATTAATCAACATAGGTACTACTAGATTTCTACAGAACAGACTACAAGTGCTTTACAACAATCCGAGATATTAGTGTAGGATAAACAGCGGCCGTCCCAGAGAGAAAGAAAGCAATGGAAACCTGAATGAAAGGGAGAAAGAGCGGACAGCAACCGATACCGTAACTCGAAGCCGGATCGGTGTCAGTGTCACTGTTCACTCTTCGTCCGAACGATAGTCTGGCGTCGGGCCCCTCCTTGGCTGTCTCCTGCCTCTCTCTGGCGCCGGCGGCTGTGGTGGGTGATACATCCCAAGCGTCTGTGGATCCCAATCGCCCGGCGGTAGCGTTGATGTCGACGCGTTAGACTCGCCCTCCTGACGCTTCGGGGTCGTGCGTTTTTTCCCTCTCGCTGAGCCGCCCCTCGTGTGCTTGCCAGGCCCTCGACGCTTCGGCTGCTCCACATAAATGCATTCCTTGACCCGTGCATGGCAATTACCACAGGTAGGTTTGAGCCCATCGCATTTCAGTTTGCGTTCTGCAATCAATTCAGTGGGTTGTAAACGAGCAATGGGAGAGATACTTGCGTCGGCAAAAATCGCAGGCAACATTGATTTTCTTCGGAATATTCGTCGGCCGTGGATTACCCTCAAGCGAGTCAGCCCTACGGCCTTTCGATCGAGAACTCGCACTCTCGTCCGTGGCGTACTCGCTCGTGGACGTAGACGGAATAGCAGAGTACAAGGGCGGTAGGTCCTCCCGTTCTCCGGGACGCATGCTGCCGTATGGCGGCCACAACTCTGGTTGCAGGGGAGGTAAGGAGATGTTGGTCCCTCTGGACTGGAACATCCGCGGGTCCTGCATTCTGAACGATTCTTCCTGGGGCCTGAATCTCTCGCGTTCATAGCTGCCATACTGGGGGTCTGAAGAAATATTAGTTACGGGTAAGCAGGTGCGACAGGGTTGGTTTCACTCACGTTGGATGAATCCGGCATCCGGCGGATAACCTCCTGGTTCAGTCGCTCGCCTCTGGATCTGCTGAGGGGCAGAATAGGTAGGAATGATTTGTCTGCCCATTCCTCCGTACGGATGTGCCATGGAGGATGGTCCGGCTTCTCCCTCTCTCCAAGGCGACGGAGCATGAATCGGTTGCGAATGCGGAAAAACCGGGGGAAGGCTATGGCTGCCTGGATAGGCGGAGACTTGTGGACGAGCAGGGTAAAGTGGTTCATTGCCAACCGGGCTTCGATAGCGAGAACCATGAGGAATGGAAGAAGGGCCGCCAGAACGTTCTGGAGACGGCAGACGAATGGACGAGCGTAAGCCGAGTGGGCTCTGCTGTGATACTGCGTCGTGCAGTGGATACGAGCGGCGAGGGTCGGGGAGTTGTGCCGCCAATGGTGCATGGGCAAGGGGCCGAAGGGGAAAGGCCGGCGGCCTGGAGGGGTCGAATGGCGAGGCGCGAAGTTCGGGCTCTTCCTGGGAGCCGGTCGAGTTGGTCGGGGACAAAGGCTGGTGTTCTCGTGGTCCAGAGTAGAGGTGAGTGTGGAGACTCGGCGGAAGCGAGCTTTGCCTCTGTTCGTTCCCTTTCGACATTTTGTGACGACCCCGCCCTGGGACAACGAGGTTGCGAGCGACGGTGGGCGACTAAAGAACGACTGGGGGACGAGAGACAGTGACGGCGGTAACAGAGTGAGAGGAAAGGAGTCTGGATAGAATGTAGAGCCCATCCAAGACGGCGGAATGTCTCAAATAAAATACCGTTCGACACTGAAACGGAGCAGCACGATCACTTGCGGAGGAATATTAGGGCGGATACTGAATAGCACCGCGGGTTGCATTACTTCCGTATGGCGGGCTCAAAAAACAAGAAGGTGAAGAAGGACATGGTCGAAAAAGATTGGCGGGGAATAGTATCCATCTGAACAGTTGATGATTCCTCGAGGATCCAGATAAAGCCAGAAAAAAAAATCTAGCTCCTCGCGCATACCCTGACACAAGAGAGCACAGACGAGCACACGGACCTTCCGCGGCAGCCATTGCCCCCATATGCACCGAAACACACTCAGTTAGGAGAATAGATCTCGGCGGTTCCTGATTCGGGTGACACGTATATGTAAAAGACGACCCGGAACAACGGTAGATCATGGAAACCCTAAATTCCAATTGATTCAATTTGATTTTGTTCTGCTTACTAATACAAGTCACAAGTTGCTTTTCACTGACGCACACGTGACAGCGCCAGAAATCATGCTGCTTCGAAGGACGCCGCGGGCACTCGTTGGGCGCTCGCTCTCAACGTCGGCCGCAACATGCTCCGAGCAACCCGTCGTCATGAACCGCTACAGCAGGCTCATCACGCAGCCCAAGGACCAGGGCGCCAGTCAAGTATCCCTCCTCCCCAACTCGAGTCATTTCATGTTCTTACGCTGCCCAGGCCATGCTTTACGCGACAGACGGTATCAAAACCGACGACGACTTTAACAAGGCTATGGTCGGTGTGGCTAGCATCTGGTACGAGGGAAATCCGTGAGTCATCCTTGCCTGTATGTCGATGGATTATTCAGTCTTCTTCAAGATGCAACAAGCATCTTCTGGGTCTCGGTCAAAATATCAAAGCTTCGCTCTCCAAGTCGGAGCTCATTGGCTATCAATTCGGAGTCGTTGGCGTCAGCGATGGTATTAGCATGGGCACCCGCGGAATGTCCTACTCCCTGCAGTCGCGAGATCTCATCGCAGACCAAGTCGAGACCGCCGCAGGTGGCCACCATCTAGACGGAATGGTCGTCGTCCCCGGATGTGATAAAAACATGCCTGGTGTTCTAATGGCCCGTCAGTATGCTCTTCGGTGTCGCAATGTATCCGCTAATTTTACCAGTCGGACGACTTAACCGACCGGGTCTGATGGTCTACGGTGGTACTATCCGTCCTGGCTCCTGCGAGGGCTCTCCCCAGCTCGATATCGTGTCTGCGTTCCAGTCTTACGGCAAATATTTGGCAGATGGCAAGACGCCCGATGCTGAGACGGTCCGATACAACACTAACCGGCATGCTTGCCCTGGTCCTGGTGCATGTGGAGGCGTAAGAAAAAAATGCAGGCTGTATTCAACACAAACTCACAACTGCTCCCTCAGATGTATACTGCGAACACGATGGCCTGCGCCGCAGAAGTCTTGGGAATGACCATCCCAGGCTCTTCATCTTTCCCGGCTGAATCAGAGGAAAAGATCGAAGAGTGCGCTTCCGTGGGTTCCGTCGTGTACAACCTTCTTGCGAAAAACATTCTCCCGCGCGACATCATGACTCGCACGGCCTTTGAGAATGCCATGGTTAGTGTTTGATCTTCCATTGATGCTGTACTAAATTATGCAGGTGTTGACGATGATCCTCGGGGGATCGACAAACGCTGTGCTGCACCTAATTGCCGTAGCCCACTCTGTCGGAATTACTCTGACCATTGATGACTTCCAAGCCGTCTCTGACCGTACGCCCTTCATCGCCGATATCAAGCCGAGTGGGAAATATGTCATGGAGGATGTTTACAAAATTGGTGGCACCCCAAGTACGCTTCAATTTACCTTGATACCTCTCTCCTCAACATCTTTTCCAGAAATTCTGGATTTCTTGCTCAAGAACAAGCTCATTGACGGAAACACCATGACCGTCACGGGCAAGACGTTGGGAGAAAATCTCGAACGCTGGACACACAAACACGGCGAGCTAGACTTTAAATCTCAGGACGTCATCCGGCCATTGGACAATCCCATCAAGTCGAGCGGGCATATTCGGTATGCATCCAAAAGTTCGAGGTATTTCTCACTGACCTTATGTCTAGGATTCTCAAAGGCAACCTGGCTCCTGGTGGCGCCGTCGCCAAGATCACTGGCAAGGAGGGTCTTGGCTTCACCGGCAAAGCCCGCACATTCGATACCGAGGAGGACTTTTTCCAAGCGGTGGACAGTGGTTCCATCAAGCGCGGTGAGAAAACCGTCGTCGTACTGCGGTATCTCGGCCCCAAGGGCGGTCCCGGTGAGATGTTCGCGTCCTATGTATCTTTTTGGGATTGAACGCTTTGCAGGCATGCCCGAGATGCTCAAGCCCACTAGTCTGGTCATGGGCGCTGGCCTCGGCATGGATGTTGCATGTATCACCGATGGACGTTTCAGTGGAGGGTAAGTCGACACCTATTTCAAGATGACTTCTTTCTCACCTCGATAGATCTCACGGCTTTGTCATTGGACATGTTGTGCCAGAGGCCCAAGTCGGCGGGCCCATCGCCCTCGTCCGCGACGGGGATGTCATTTCCGTCGATGCAGTCGCCAACTCGATTGAGCTGCACGTTTCAGACGAGGAACTCGCAACAAGGCGGGCGGCATGGGTCGCTCCCCCGCTTAAAGTTTCGCAGGGCACATTATTCAAGTACACGAAAATGGTAGCGGACGCCAGCCACGGCTGCATCACCGATGGCTGAAGCAGCGGCCAAAAGTACATACAGTTGTCATTAGCACGACTAATCTCCTACTTTCCCTTCTTGATACTCCGCTTTTTCTCTGCCTTGGGCATCTTGTGCTTCCGGCGTTCTTTTGCCTCAGCCTTGACCGCTTTCTTGCGTTCCTAGATACACCATAAGTAGGAGCAACTCCAACGAGCTAACAATCTTACCTTTTTGGCTTCGCGGTCCTCGTGTCGGTGCCCACGCGGTTTGCGCTCTTGAAAGTCACCCTCCTCTCTCGAATCATCGTCTTCTGACCCAGATTCCTCGTCATCATCGTCCGCGTCCTCTTCACCGTTGACCTCTCCCTCTCCCTCTGGTACGAGGCCAAGAGCACCAGCATAGACGAGTCCACGGTCAGCACCTGGTGCACGCGCAAGGGCGACAGGGTCGAATACATCGTTCAAAGATCGTGGGATGTGAGCGTGGAGGAAAACAGCTTCGTCTTGACCATCGCGCGCCTCATCCTCGGGTGGGGCATCCTCCCCGAGCCACGCGTGCAAGACAGCGACTGCGTGAGGGTCGTCTGGAGTTTGCTTCGATGCCTCGCTTACATCCGCTTCTGATGTTTCGTTGCAAGCGACATCAACTCCCGGTACGTCTGGAAGACGGTCGAGCGTAACGAATTCGAAAGCTCGACGCAGCCCAAGGCACCGCACGCCACGCCTGGAGAAGAATTCCTCTGCATTTTTGAGGTCGTTCCGCAAAAAGTCAAAGGCGGAGGGATGGTCGTGTTCGACGCTCTGCGAGACATCGATAATGTACAAATGTTCCTCGTGGTAGAGGATGTTGTATTCGGAGAGATCGGCATGGACAAGATGGCAGCGATGGTATAGAGTGCGGAGGGCGAGGAGGAGCTCCTCGTAGAGGGGAGCACATGCAGTAGCAGGGAGGGTGGCGTCCTTGAGGCGAGGAGAAGCCCAGCCTTCGGGATCGCCGAGGAAGGTCATAACAAGTACGTTTTCACGGACTTCAAGTGGCTCGGGGGCACGAATGCCTGCTGCACGCAGACGCTTGAGATTTCGCATCTCCTTTTCTGCCCACAGACGAACCATCTTGCGAGGGTTATGGCGAGAGTAGCCGCGGCGGAAACGGTGCTCCCCCGAAACATACTTGTCGCGATCCTTGAAGATGAGAATGGATGTCTTGTAGATTTTGAGTGCGAGATGCGCCTTTTCGGGCGTCAGGGCGTGGTAGACGTTGGCCTCTTTCCCTGTGCTGACACATCCGTTGACTTCGTCAATAAGACCGCGCCCGACCATCTTAAGAAGGATGGTACGGGTGCGCGGGTCAAGGACCTGCTCGGTGGTCGCACGATCAGCCCTGTCCTTCATATTCGCGTGTGCACTGGGCCCTTTGCGATTGACGCCGACGCCGATGGTATACGGGACATCTAGCTTTGCGATCTTGGACGAATATTTCGCAAGAGCTTGGAGCTGGTCTGTAGCCCGATCTCGCGTCGGAGCAGTACTTTTTGCGGGATGATTTATGGCAGGGATGGCAGCGACGGAGGCTTGTGTACCCAGAGCAGAGGCAGTTCCTTGGGCATTTCCAGTGCGTACTGCTACGTGCTGGCGGAGTCTGTTGAATTGTTTCGTGAAGTCTGCGCGAGTTGAAGGGTATGGCGCAAAGAGGCCAAATTACTGACCTCCTTCTGCCTGCTCCCAATCCTCGTCCTCGACTCGTGTATCCGAGTATTCTTCGTCCGAGCCCCACTCGGATTCGAGCTCTGATTCGCTATCGGACGGTGGTGGTGAATCGAGGATGGTGGTCATGATCAAGTTTTTTTTCTCGAATTACAAATGGCTACATCTAATTCTAAGGACCGGGTGCGCGGTACTTGAGAGACTCGAGCTCCGCCAATGCCGTGTCGCCTTCCTGCAGGGTACTATGTACCGAGTGGGTGAGGAAAACGATTAATGTCGGGACTGCGGCCCAGAGAATAGCTGGCCAGTCGCGACCCAAGAAGAGCGATAGCGTCGGAGCAACGCAACCGAGTGCATACAATAAAGTATAGGGTAGTGGTGTAGGAGCACTCGGGAGCGGGTGGAGAAGTAGTGCCAGATTGAGATGAATGGCAAGCCCGAGGAGGCTGAATAGTCTGGGGCACGGCGGGGATGAAGCGGGGGGTACGACTAGGGTGAAGAGTTGAAGAAAAGCAGAGAGCGCCAGTACGGCATCCACGACGAGTAAAGTGCGAGCACTCGTCTGCACGTTGCGAGCCCGCAGGTCTTCTATTATCTCCTCTTGCTCTTCATCATGAAGAACTTCGCGGTCGTCACCGCCGTCGTCTGCTGAACTGACGAATGGGATTCTTTGGCGAAGGGTGGTGGTCATGCAAGTCGTGGTTCAAGCCCTGCTTGCTTTGTTTGGCACTTCCTTCACTTCCACCACTACAATGCAATTCTGGCCAAGATATCCGTACTGTGCTCAAGACTCATCGTGAACCCCAACGCCATGGCACGCGTCTCGAAACGTTGCTTCAGCTCGGCGACTATCTTGGTCGGCGAGAGTCTCGAGGGATGTATTTCAGCAAGTGCAGCAGGGCAGGAGAACTTGATTAGCGTGTGCTCTGAATCCCAGCCCGGCGCTCTGAGCTTTAGCGCATAGACGTCGAGTGCCACTTGTTCGAGAGAATTCCTTTGTCCAGGGACGTACGCGACGGGGTATCCCAACAAGACGGCTGCGAGTGGAATGGCTGTGGTCGACGGAAGGTCGGGGGGCAACGCGAAATGTTCCGCCAGATGGCTGAGCACTTGAAGGACATCGGGCGGGGGCTCGGCGAGCTGTGAGTAGCACATAAGCATCCAATGAGACGGCGAGGTTGGTTACCCACCAGCCGTGGTTCTTGGTCGACCAACATGAAGGCTACATTCGACACGGTGTTCAGCAACGATCGACACTGGCCGGCGTTGACGAAGAAAGACTGTTGTGACCCATGTTCAAAGACATGCTCGACGCCATGAAAGATGGGTTCCCTCTGAACCAGTCAGCTGCATAAATGGCTTTTGAAACGCCTTACTTGTCGCAGGGCTTGCAAAAGGCCTGCATACGCCTCCTCAGCGTCTGGAACGACGATAATGTCCACCAACCATGCGCATCTTTCACTACGACTCAGTGAAAGTAATCGCACTCGCTCTCATCGCACCTCAACGCCAGCGCAACAAACGCGAGATCCAGGGCAAACATTCGCCGTTTCTGAACGGATAGTCTGCGTAGCGGTCGTTGGGTGCCAATAACATCCTCAATGAGCCCGACTACATCAAGGGCAGAGGCAGGCATTTTTTGTATCAGTACATACAGAAGCTTATTGGCGGGCAGTAAGTAACGCCTTGACCCAGAACATGCCACCATCTTTTAGTGCTCGCGAACGAGGGTCGAGTAGCGTGAATAAGCCATTCTCCGTATAAATATCGGGCACCGGTCGTGCCAACGAAGGCCCGCGGAAGAGTGGTGAGTCGGTCGACTGCGGATGCTCGAGCAAATGGAGCGTAGTCTCGTCTACTGCAAGTAGAGACGAGAAAAAACGCAGCAGAGGGAGCGGGGCGCGATGGACGTCGATGGCCGGAGTGGGAGGTACGGGCGCATCTGCTCGCTCTGGGGAAACCTGAGAACCCCTGCCGAAGGCTACATCGGAGCTGGCACTCGACCCGGGCCAGATAAACGACTCGCTGATGCTGCCTTCAAAGAGTGTGAACTCGGTGTCGACGTCGGAATGGGCATCGGACACGGATCCCAGATCCTCGAAAGAATCGGAGGTGTTGGGAGAAGGGAGCACAGGCCGAAGATTGTAGGCGCTGTACATGGTCAGGAATTGGTAATTGAGTCCGCCTCCACACCCTTTCGGGCCGTCGGCTGACTCTTAGCGCTTGGGAATAGCACTAGCCTTGGCGGTGCACGTCAAACAGCTTTCACGACACTTATAAAAAGTTGCAGAATCCCACCACATCTCTGCAACGAATTCCATGTATGTCCCTTTCCTGACAAAGAGACGGGGAGGAGGCAAGTCCGGGGGCGGAGGAGGCGGAGATGCAGGAGGAGGTGGGACTAGCAGCGGCGGCAAAGGTAGCACTGGGTCCGAGCCCGGCGGCAGCACAGGCACGGGCACGGGAGCCAGAACGAACGAGCCGATCACGGCGTCTGGAAGCTCTAGGTTCGTTCTCACTTTCAAACCTGACTTTTTGGCATTTACCATTTGCGCAGGACAGCGACGTCGTATGGGAATGGTGGCGGGAAGATCATAACCATTCCGTCTGGCCAGCTGTTCCAAGGCCGAATGGAAGGAGGCGGCACACGCGCAGAGGTTTTCGGAACGAGAACTTTTGGGAGTGGATATCCCGGGCTCACTGGCCGTGGTGTAAGAAGACCTTCAAGTTCATTTTGCTTCAGAAACTGGATTAAACTCCCATTCTTTTAGGTTGCGGCCAGGCCTTTTCCCTTCTTCTTCTGGCCGCTCAGCTTTGGCGTTGGCGCCGGTGCAACCGGAGCCTATCTTCACAGCAATGACGAGTACGGCCATGCAGACAACACGAGTCGGCCTGGCGGGCCGATGATGACCGCCGCCTTCCAGTCAAACACCTCAACCTTCCGCATCTTGTCGGACAACTCTACAGTGGTTTCACTGATTTCGGATATCATGGCCAACTGCTCGACGTCTCTGATTTCACAGACGAGCTCCGCCTCGCCGTACAATGACACATCGGATTCGCCTCCACAGCCAGAACAGGTGGTCCAGTATTATCGTGCCTCGAGCATCGCACTGTCGCTCGATGGGTACAACAACACCGCTATTTTCGAGGCAGAAGGCACACCCGACGTGGCATTACCCAGCGGACTCGACACGACTCTTCTTGAATGTCTGAACGACACAATAGGTGCTGCTGCACCAATGATTGACGGTGCAGGCAGTCGGTGGGCAGCTGTACCGAACAATTTTAGTCTCGTGGGCTTGATATGGCTGGTCTGGCTTTCGTATACCAACATCTAGCACCTTGTATTTTCAACACCTATTCGATAGTTACATTCACGATTTTGATATCTTCATACGGCTTGTCCGCGTGGCTGGTCTTGACATTCTCGATGTTGTGCACCACCTCAAGCCCGGCAATAACCCGTCCGAAAATGGTGTGCTTGTTGTCCAACCATGGTGTCGTCGTCGTCGTGATGAAGAACTGCGATCCATTGGTGCCGGGACCTGCGTTGGCCATACTGACGGTATACGGCCTACAGAAAGGATTAGAGCTGTAATTCCACCGCAATAAAAATCTACCTGTCATGCCGAAGATCATCTGAAAACTCGTCCTCGAATTCCCTACCCCAGATCGACGTGCCACCCCGACCATCACCCAGAGGATCTCCAGTCTGGATCATAAACTTGGGGATGACGCGATGGAAGATGATTCCCTCAAAGAAACCACTACGCGCGTGGCCAACAAAGTTTTCGACGGCTTTCGGAGCTTGCGCTGGGAACAGCCGAAGGTGCATATCGCCCATCGTCGTGTGGATCGTGGCCCCATTGGCTACCGGCGATGGTCCACCAGAGGCTGCCGCAGTCGATGTCGCCACGTTTTGCTCCTCACGCGTCGGCATCTCGTTGAACACGTCCCGATCGCCTGATTTGTTGTCCCTGCGAAAAAGTTCGTTGCTGCAAATCGAGGAAAAGATGCATGACTCACTCGGGCTCCGAACGTGTAAAAAGATAGAATCTTTGCCTTTTATACCCAGTGCAGAAAAGGGTCGGATCCCTCTCGCCTTTGGTAGCCAGTATGGGGTTGGAGGACGTCGCCATGGCCATCGTCGTGACCCCCTTCTTGGCGGGCGCTCCTTGGTACAAGCTGATATTCAGCCACCGGACGACCTCGTCTTTGCCCAGCAAGCGCACGACACGGTTCGTGACCGTATTTACGACTGGTTCCAAAGTATGAGTGGTTTGGAGAGCCATGGACTGCGGCACACACCTTTTATTCCCAACAGTGAGGGATAGAGGATGAACGCACCGCTCTCATCCCATATGGCGTTACTCCACCGAGCCGGAATGCGTCCGTCGGGCCCCGGCATCTCGACCTCTCTCTCCATAGCCAAACGCCGACCGAATTCCATGTCTTCGACTTTGTACAGAGCAGTGCCTGCCTGCTGCATCTCTTGGATTGCCTGTAGCGACTCGTCATACTTGCGTGTCATCTTGCCGTTCAGGAAGGTGAAGACTCGGATCTGGCGATCGGGCAGAGAGAATGTGACAAAGGACGAAGAGTCGGGCGACAATGTTATACACGTTGGAGTCGATTTCGACTATGCGATGGTCAGAGAACGCACATGTGCAGTGCCGGATACCCACCTTTTTGAATTCGTACAGGTCAGTTTCGCTTTTATACGCCCACAGTCCATCAACATTTTTGGGGCGTTCAAACGGCTCTGTAGGCTGCCAATATTCAATGAAGCCGCCTTCGTCCGCGGATATCACCGTGTCGAACCTGTCGCTGTACTAATGCCTGTGTTAAAGACTTCAAGCATACTTTTATAGACATACCGCCATGACATGGACTGGGAACCGATGAAGGCTCTCGATTGTTTCGAGGGCCGTGTCTCCTCCACGGCCGTCGTATAAGCGAATGGTGCCCGAAGCCGAATCAGACACAGCAAGCAAGCCCTGGGCTTGACCGCGACGATGGACCCAGCAGCAAGAATGGGGAGTGAATCCCAACTTGATAATGTTGATCATATCTGGCCGAGGTGAGCTGTTGCTCGGTTCAATGTACGTGGAAGCTCACCAAAGTTGACGACGTCAAACACCTTTGCGGTACCATCTTCCGAAACGGTGGCAAACAGCTGGCCGTCCGCACTGCCAGAGACAGCGGTCACGGGGGTGAGATGCGCACGGTAGTGCTTGACGAATTCGATGCCCGATTCCTGCTTTTTCCACAACTTGAGGTGACCATCGACGGAAGTGGTTATGAGAAAGTCAGTTCTGTGAACGGTAAGCACAAACGAGAGGATAAATCTGATAAAAAGACGAACCTGGTGACGACAACAAAATTAATAGTGTCGCGGTGCATAAAACTCTTGTAGTACTGGTCAGTGTTGGGGAGATGTTCCAAGTACAGCCGTTCATGGGGAAGAACTGGAGAAGGTTTCTGTATCCCTTGAGGCTTTACTGAGACGGGAAGAAACCGGAGACACACCTTTCTTTTTCTTCTTCACGCCGTCAGACTCTCCAGCAGGTAGAGGCATCGGACCCTGCTCATCGTCCGAGTCATCGGCTTCAACGACGATGTCATCGTCCGTACGCGCTTGCTTGGTGTGTGCTTGGATGTCGTCCGGGTCGCCGTTGCGCACGCGTTTGCCCAACACGGTCGTCTCGTCAGACTCGGTCATGATCAAGAACGGATTTGATGGCCACCGACATGTGATGCCTCTTCCTCTCGACGCGCCGGTTGGACGCGGGCCGTCGTTGCATTCAAAAGGGCGTCCTGCCCCGGCTTCCTGTTGCACTCTTTTCTCCCCATGCTTTTATTCACTCTCATATCTGCCTGTGTCCTTGTCGTTGCGGCCAAGGAACAACAAGAGCCTTTTGAATATATCACAGCAGTCAATCGAACTTTGCCCATCACACTCCGTGCCTCTCCAGTGTGCGGCAAGCTCTCTTCGCAAACATTCAGCGAAGCAAACACCGGTGTCACGTTAAACGCGACCAAAACGGTGGTCGCGTTTGGTGACTCTTGGACGAGCAATGGGTCCAATGGTGGGCCGTTCTCTGGTCATTGGAAGGTTTGGATTAATTCTCTGAAGGGACTATCCCGTTTGCTCCCATTGTCTTCCCGCCCAACCCCTCCGCCGGTGCCCGCTTAGGAAACAATTTCCGAGCTCGTGCTAGCAATGGCTACGTCTGGGTTGGTGTGCACAGTAGAATTTCGGAGAACTACCTGACCTTCCCAGGTTGAAGACTTGGCCAACACGCTGGGAGCAAAGTTGATCGATGCAAGTCCGTTTCGATCTTACCAGGCATCTGAATGACACCACAGTCGCAGTACAGTGTCGGCGGCGCCGTCGTGGATTTATCCGCCTGGAACAGTACTAACAAAGGAGTCGTGAGTATCAAGTACTCGTTTGGCGCGTACTCACTCGCTCCAGACTTTCACCTCGGACAATCTTTTGCGCACGGATTTCGTGGCTGAAACTGCCCTCTTCTTGCAACAAGGGCATTTTCTCGCCGACTTGACGCCAGAGACGACGCTTTACACTGTGCAATTCGGTGAGTGCAGAGACATCCCAGCAAAGATTGAATATAACCATGTCCTAGGTATCAAGTGAGCGCTATTTTCTTCGCGATGGAAATCTACCAACTAGCTTCAGCGATTTTACTCAGTATTCCCTGGTACGCTCACCGCTCCTCCGTCGTGTCCCATATTTATCGTTCTTAGGAAGGTGGCGATTGGACGATAGCTTCCGATAGCTTCGTAGGCCGGTTCTCTGAGACTCGACCTCCCCTCTGAATGTCTCCCAGCTGCGGCAGATTAGTCTCCTCCAAGCTCATGCCGGAGCGAAGAACTTCCTTATTCATTGGGTGCGTTACTTGGGATCGCGAATTTCCTCTCTGAATGCAATCAGGTTAACTTCCAAGAAAATGTCACCAGCACTTTCCAGGATGTCGTGCAACAAGGGTTACAAAAGGCCCACGCCGAAAATGGCACCAATTTTGCCACGGTTAACCTGTATAATCTCTTCACGGCTATCCAGTCCTCTCCCGCAGAGTGGGGCTACACTAATACGGCGCGCTTCTCTACCTCTTCTTGTCACAATCCGTCCTCATTCTGTTGTAGACCTGCCTGGCCTCGCAGAACTTTACCACGTTTGGCTGCGATGACCCAGATCGCTCGATATTCTATATTCCGAGTCACCCTTCGGCAACGGTGAAAAAAACATTGCCTACTCAACTTGAACTAATGTCGGACACGCAGACCCATGAGATTATGAACCAGTACACCATGCTTACCATGGAAAAGTGTATCTGAGCTGTCTGTACGCGAGCGCGTTGTTGTAGCACCAAACAAAGAATGATTCAGACTCTGTCACTCACTCTCGCCCGTCATTTGAGTCGAATTCGTCGATAAATAGCACGAACGAAGATCTGTCCCTTTAACGACCATGGAAGCTTCCTCAATTCCTGCTGAATCCTCCCGGGCGCGGACAAAGCCATCGAAGCCCAAGACTGGCGAGAACAAGCCTCAACCTGGATCGTCCAAGCTGAGAGGTCTCGATAAGGATTCGCCGGAAGTCAGAACGTCCAAGACGCTCTCGTGGCTTCTCAGACACGGCGCGAAGAGCGAGGGGCTGGCGATGCGGCCAGATGGCTATGTTAAAGTCACAGACCTCGTGCGTCGAGCCGGTTCTCTTTTGCACCAGCAGTAACCATCGCCTAGCTGGCAAATCCAAGACTGACATCATTAAACCTGGAGGCCCTGCAGGCCATTGTCAAGGCCGATCTGAAACAGAGATATGATCTCTTATTCGAGGAGGAATCTGGCATCTGGTGGATGAAGGCGAACCAGGGACATTCTATCAAGGCATGTCTTGAATCTCTTTCGTCTTCTCCCGCCTTCATCTCGTCCAGTCCGTGAAACTGGACTTGGCACCAATATCGTCTGTATCGGACATTCCCACCGGAATTGCGGTCCATGGTACTACCAAGAAGGCATGGGAGTCTATCGGTATGCTCTGGCATGTTATATTCGACTCTCTCCCTCACATTCTATGTTTCTAGCTACCCAGGGACTTTCAAAGATGAAGCGAAATCACATTCACCTTGCACAAGGTCTTGCAGGTGATAAAGTCGTCAGCGGTAAGCCCACTTGCCCTTGGCTACTCGTCTTGACGCTCAATTTGTATTTAGGAATGCGTGGCCAGTCCCAGATCCTCATCTTTATCGGCGTGCAGCGCGCGATGAACGACGGCGTTAAATTTTTCTTGTCGCACAACGGAGTGGTGTTGACGGAGGGCAATGAGAAGGGTATACTTGAGACACGGTATTTCCAGCGAGTAGAAACTGCAGATCGGGCGCCTGTTCCTGGGTGGGAGGAACAAAGTGAACGTGTAAAATAGAAAGACTGTTTGGTTCTGCTTGACCCAACCAGTGGCAGCATGGAACGGCGACCAGTGCCTATAACCCCTTCAGCGTCCCCCGCCCCATTTCGCGTTCCAGATGAAGCCCCTCCCCAGAAACGCCAGCGCCGTTCCTCCACTCCGCGTCATCCGGCTCAGGCTTCCTCTGCCACCCCGGAAGAAATCAAGAAGTTCATCGAGGAGCGTGACGCCTCCCAGAGGCGGATGCTGGACGTCTGGGATGGGCTGGCGGCAAAGTACTCGCGCCCCATAGACGAGGACGACATTATCGATCTCACTACCCTGGAAATTGTCAAAGACCGTGGCGTGCTGAACGCCGAAACTCCGCGGAAAATAGGGAGATTCGCAGACCAGGAAGAGAATGTCGCGACGGACGATGACGACGAGGCTGAAGAGGAGGAGGAAGAGGAAGACGACGACGTGGATGAGCTCGACGCGTTCAGTGTGCCGGCCACTCAGGACCACTCCTGGACGGTGCCACCTATACGGGAAATGGACCCAGCAGATGAGAAAGATCTCGCTGAATTCATGCAGGCGGAAATACAGAGGAGGGAGGCATGCGGTGACGATGACACGAGCGACGGAGGTCACGACAAAACTCACACAGACCGCAGCCCCGCGGGGTATGAAACCGACGCGTCTGAGGGCGTTCAAACACGCGTATCATCTCATGCAGTGGACGACGAGGAATCTGACGACGAACTTGATACCTGGGACGTGATTGACGCGTCCAACGTGGTCACTCCCGTCGCAACAAAGACTGAAAGCCCCATCGAAAGATCGGACTCGCCAACGGTGTGTAATGACCTTTCTGTAGTAACGGTTTTCCTCATCCCAGATCAAGTTTGTTGTGGAAATTCCGACTCGCAAACCCCAGCCGAGTCTTCAGCTTCAGACTCCACCACCATCTCGCACACCGTCCTCGGCGCTGGACCCCGTCGCACCTGTTGCTCTCGCCTCTCCACCGTCTTCACCGCCACCGCCACCTCCGGATTCTTCGCCCATAAAAGAAAAGCCGAAGCGTGTAGGTCGCCCTGCTCGATCGCAGTCTCGCCCAAGAACCTCTGCACCACCGAAAGGCCCAGATGTCCTGCCGCGCCTCGATCTCACTCAGGTTGGGCGAGGGCGTAGCGTTCGCAGAAGCCCAACGTACGCACCCGCAACCCAGTCATCCCCTGTGAACTCCAAGAGCAGTCCCAGGAAACGGGAGGCTTCCATGAGCTCTGCTCGTGCGCCGGGGAATGGAGAGAAGGCCAAAACCAAACCACCACCTTCATCACCTCCCCAGAAGCAGGCTACTTCGGTGCCGCCGTCTTCTCCCGAGCAGCGTTCTCGAGCATCTGGAAAGCGTGACGGGGTCGACAAGCAAGCACCTTTAGATCCCAAGGGCAAAAGTCGACAACTAGAACCGGAATGGGACGGGGCGGATGATGTCGATGGGGGATCCTCGTCATACTCGGCCGTCGTAATGAGACCAAAGACTCATCGTCGTCCTCTTAAAAGTGACGCTCTGGGACAGTCATCCCGTTCAGTACAGCGTGAGCCGTCGCCTCCTATACCTCCGACCTCAAGAAAGCGGAAGAGATCCTCGTCTGGTAGTTCTGGTTTCGAGGGTAATATATATCTATCCTGTGAAAGACAGAATCTCAAACTTGCTAGGCATGCCGTCGGCACCCGAGTCCGAATCCCCACCCAGCTCGCCACGGAACAGAATGCGTCGTTCTGCATCTGTTTCTGCAAAACCGAGGGTCAAACCACCCGATTTCGATGACGAGTTCAAGCTAGATCCGGATGCAGCTCACCAGTCTCATCAGCACCCACACCCCATGTTTTATCCTCCACCATCAATGTATCCATATCCGCCATACCCTCCTGGCCCCGGTGGGCATTCTTTGATGCCACCACCCGACCCTCGCGCTCAATTCATCATCTCACAAGCGGTGCATCAGCTGACCGCGTTGTACACGTCCGGCTGGTCTGCTCAGTCCTTGTCCTCGCCCCATCACCGATCTACCTCCAGACCGCCTTCTGGGTCCTCCCCATACTCATACCCAACGACGCCACACCACCCGCATACCCACCCATATGTATTTGACTCGGGCATGTCGATGGGTACTTTACCTCCGTCATCGCCTCCCGGTTCTTCGCCAGGTTCGCTTGCATCGTCGCCCACGTATGAGCATGGGAGTGGACGTCGAAGCTCTCTGGTCTCACGGAGCCGCTCTCGAGGTCGACGAGTAAATTTCGAGATCGACGGGGAGATGGTTCGCAATGAGGATGAGTCTCCGGACTCTTCTCCCACACGTGCACAAGGCCGTTCTCATGCCCGACGCAAAGACAAGGGGAAGGAGAAGATGGTGGAGGAGGATCTTTCCGAGTCCGAGCCGGAGACTTTTGACGTGCTGCAGTTGGAAAATCGGGCTAGACTGGTGGAGGAGGATCTCGAGTCGGAGACTTCTGACGTGCCGCAGTCGGATAATCGAACTAAACTGGCGGAGAGAGCACGGACTCCAGGGCCTTCTGGCCCGACTGTTCCACCCACCCGCCGAGGCCCTGGCGGTAGCAATGGTGAGAACTCGAAATCAAAGGGCAAGCCACGCAAGGGATGATTGCAGACATCTTGGTTCTCATTCTGTATCTTGTATTCATGTGCAATTAATCGCAACGACCCAGGTGCACCAGTTACTAGGCTATGTTACAGAGCAACAATCCAGGAGTATCATCCCTCACTGAGCAACATCTGTGCAATTCACCTCGGAACGAGTAAGGAACTGACTTTTCGTCGCGGAATTCAGAGTCGGTCCATTCTTCCTCGGAACATGCATAGTCGTGCAGCGCGCGCTACGCCGAACTCGCCATTGTTGGGTTGGCCAAACATGTCAACAATGTTGTGTTTGGATGCCATCAACATTCAACTTACTTACGTCACGCGTCGCACAATGGCAATGGGCTACCTCACAATGGAACAATTGGAGGTATAAATGGGATTCATTCCATTTCCATTATACCCTACACCGGCTCTTTTTTCTCTTCTCCCGAGGCTGCGCCTTCACCCATCATGATGCATCTCTCTACTGTCCTTCTTTTGGCCCTCTCTACTCAGGCTGCTGTCATTCCTTCAAGACGATCTTTGAACCAGAGGCAGGCATCCCCGAAGCTCGTAGTAGCTCATCATATCGTTGGCAATACTTTCACGTATACGCTGCAAGACTGGTATTTTTTCTTCAATTGATACTTGCGCTCTCGTGATTTACAGCATTTTTCAAGGACGGATGACATGAATCTGGCCTCGGCTTCAGGAATCGACGGGTTCGCGCTCAACATTGGCCCGGATGATTTCCAAGTTACCCAGACACAGAACGCGTTAGTTTCATCAACGACGGCCAGCTTTGAATGAAAAATTGAATCTGTTCTAGATTCCAAGCCGCCGACGCCTTGGGCGGTAACTTTAAACTCTTCTTCTCGCTGGACATGTCGTTCGTATTCTTCGAAGTATTTCTCGTTCTCTTGATTCAAGTTTTTGTAGTGTTTTACCCTGTGCCACGGCTGATGATGGTGCCGCACTCCGGCAACGTGTCCTGGACTTTGCGACCCGACCTAGTCACTTGCAAGTCAGCGGCAAGGCATTTGTGTCCAGTAAGCCGCCTACGAGTCTGCATCTTTACTCTATTAAACCGCTGTAGCGTTTGCTGGAGAGTCGTGCACGTTTGGCGAGGCTAGCGTACCCGATGGCTGGAGAAACCAATTCACGCAACACCCCGACCTCCAAGGGAAAATTGTGAGCCCATTACCTGCGAGCCATGCGCTTTTCCTGATCGTGCAGCAATTTGTCCCATCCTTTTTCATAGACCCTGCGACGTTCACCGACTTTTCCGGCGTCATGGACGGTGCCTTCAACGTAAGCAAACTTGCTGATATCTAATCATTCCCTGAATTTCTTCAGTTTAACTCTGGGTGGCCCATTCAAGTTACGGTTGATCTTGCCAATGGCATCACAAACGATCTGGCCGGTACCGGAGACGGCCTCACCAACACGCTTAATCAATTCATCGGTGCCAATGCTACCGATCTCCAACAAATTGGCGACCTTGCCAACTTGGCTGCGGGCGGTTCACGGTTGACGTACATGGTAAGTGATATCTGCGACTTGGTCCCGGACTCTTGTTGACTTTACTAGGCGGCCGTCGCGCCCCACTTTTTCACGTAAGTCAGCCCTGCGGTCAGATTGGTCGTTCTGACCTGTCCTCAGGCATTTCGGAGCGGATTCCTTCAACAAGGTTTGTCCATCTCGCTGTGTTTTGAATAATGCACAACTGAGATCGTACCAGAATTTCATCTTTTTGGCTGATCAGCATTTGCTGGTCCAGAGATGGGAGACTCTCGTCGCTCTGCGAGACCAGGTTGACATTGTTGAAATTGTGCGTACTACTATCCTCCAGTTGATGACTGAGCTCATCCATTGATCAGGTTAGTTGGAACGACTATGGCGAGAGCCACTACGTAGGGCCTATCAAGGGTGTCTTGCCTCCTGGTAGCGAGCCTTGGGTCAACGGTTTCCCTCACCAAGACTGGCTCGACCTGACACGCTACTTTGCCACTGCTTTCAAGACTGGTACCGTCCCTACCATCGACAAGGATCAAATTATCATGTGGGCGCGCCCACATCCCGCATTGGCTTCGTCGCAGGATCCGCTTTCACCCCCGACGACGTTCCAAATAACCCAAGACAACATCTGGGCCGTGGTCATGGTCACGGCCCCAGGAACAGCGACCCTCACTGATGGCATCTCGCCACCCCAGACCTTTGAAGTCGTACCTGGTGTAAACAAGCTCGCTATACCCATAGCTCCCGGTGGAACGCTGAGCGGGACCTTGGAGCGAAATGGGCAAACTGTGGTTTCGCTGCAGACCCCAGGATCCGATTTCACATTCAACGGAGCACCAGCACTCTTCAACTATAATGTCTTTGTCGCCAGCGCTACCAGCGCATGAGTCGGCCTACTATTTATACGTATTTATATGTTGTAACTGCAATGCCATACACTCGAACCAGTCTCTCATTCAGGCACTTTTGCGGGGGAGGATGCAATGCCATGATTCTGAGAAATTTCTCAGTGAATTTTTCGTGTACAGTCGTCCGAACCGGATCAGAGCGACATCACTCGATCTCGGCATCACGGCGTCGCGTCTTGATCGCTTTCCACCTTGTCGCGGCGCTCGAATGGCCACTCAGTCTCCAGCAGACGCCGCCCGCGCACTGATTGCACAGGTTCGCGTCTCCTCAACCGACCTTCAACTTTGATCTCAGAGCTGTGACTTGCTCCGAAGAAGGAAGCAATCGAGGCAGGACTCCAGTTCCAAGTTTCGATTCTTTCGGCCAACTCGTCCACGCTCGACTCTCCTTTGATTGACGCCGAGGGCTTTCCATTGGCGATTGATATATACGCGGTTCGCAATGCGAGGATAAGGTAGACCCGAGAATCGCCACAACCACCTCTCTTGCTACTTATGCACGCCCAGAATCATCGAATTGCGCAACGATTTAGCAGCTGTGATGAATTCACTTGCTTTAGCCCTGCAGTCGGTGTACGACCCTGCTTTGGCCCAGCCTGAGTCTCCCGAACCTGACGCGAGTGGTAACAAGCCATTTGCCAAGGTCGACGGAGTATCTCCAGGGTCTCCTGCCGCGGAAGCTGTGGGTCCTGCGTCCAACCTTGCAACTCGGATCTCACTCCCGATGCTTAGGGTTTGCAGCGCGAGGATCTGGTGGTTAAATTCGGCTCACTGACGCAAAAATCATTCTCTTCTTCCTCTCTGAAGCCATTGGTGGAGGTTGTCGCGGCGCATGAGAATGTAAGTGCGTTGATAAGACAAGAATTCACTGATTCAGATTGTTCCTCGACCCAGCGGTCGATACCCCTCAAAGTACTCCGATCTGGCCAGCCAGTATTCTTGAGCCTCACGCCGAAAGCATGGGGAGGTCGCGGACTCCTCGGGTAAGGCTTTCAGCGCTGTGGTGACCATGTATTTTTCATTGACCATCCATTCAGTTGCCATATTGTTCCGTATTCTCCTCCATGACGATAGGGATTATATCGTTACTAGTTATGTATCATTGTATTTTACTGAGCGAACGTGCACTGTGGCACAATAGCGCACGAGCACGATCGTCATGGTGGCTGAGCTGAACCCGGACCGAAAGTCAAGGCAGTGGAGGCCTGTAAGACTAGTGCCAGTGGAGAGAGTTTCGGGCTGCGGCCGTCGCTGTGGCTCCGGAGCACCGCAAGTCGTATTAGGACGGGTGAGCCAGATTGCGCAAGACGCCGACGCGACTCGGATCGAGTCACGCGCGAGCATTCCTATTCGGGCTTGACGCGACGACTCCCATATATATTACTCCGTTATCTTAGCTCCCTCTCTTCCCCCTACACCACCACCACCACTACTACCAACTGTACCTCGTCTCTTCTGCACCCCTGCCCTACATGTCTTCGACTGTCAGCCCCACAGTGCCCTCATCGTCTCCAGCAGCGTCCACTCCTATCAACAAGGTCAACGCCGCCGCCGATAAGGACGCCTTGCTGGTAACGTCCACGCCAGCATCTCCTACTCTCAAGGATGTGCGTGCGTTCGAGCATGAACGGCAGCGGATGAAGAAGGCCGCGGACCTGGTCAAGATGAGGGCCCGCAAGGGCCGGTGGACGTCATCGCTTCCCAAGGGAGAGCTCTACAACTCGTCACGCAAGAGCACAGTCCCGTTGTTCTCAGAGAAGGAGAAACTGCTGCGCGCTGACGACGTGGACCCCCTCGACGGGTCGTTGGTCACCGACACTCGGACTGAGCTCGATGGAGTACCGACACGCAATGTCTCACATACCCCCGAGGTCAAACTGTCAGATCTGGTGGCCTTCCCGACTCGCACCAAGTCGCGGAAAGGCCTCGGTACGTTCCTTGCCCCGTCGTTGCGCCAAGAAACTGAATGCGCGCCAGACGGTGACTTTGTCGTCATTCCACCTAATCGACACGTGATTGTCCTTGACGACATTGTGTCTCACGACCTCCTCATAGACGATGGTTGGGAACACATCCACGGCGTCGATGATGAGCCGGTCACGACCAAGCAATCCTACGCCGACGTGCTATCCGCCCAGCCCATATAATTTAAAGCCATTATTATTTGTAACAGAACCCACTCACCACAATCGCTCACTAAACCCAAATACTTTACGGACCTAGATGTACCAATTTGTCTGGATTTTCTTGTACCACATACCTTTAGTTACCCACAAGCTATGGCCAATATATGATTATGTGCATGACGGACTTGTTCCATTTCATTCTAGAATAGGATGGGATAGCATAGGGTTGCGCTGCACGAGGTCCTTGAACTGTGGGGGTATATCGAATATAGGTAACGGGTGTGCCTGACAAGCGTTGAGAATGACGCAATGGCGTTGAAGACGCGCAGCTTACCTCCGTGTTCAGTACATATTCTGCGACGCGTCAGAAGATTATCTGCGGGAGAGGCTTGACTTACTGTCCAGTGGCAGAACGTTAGCGTCGGCAAAAATAAGATAAAGATACTTCAAAGTCTCGCTCTGTGATAGTATTTTCAGCCAAAGGGACACTCGGCCAAGGAATCCACGAACCATCATAAAAGTCTCCATTTTATCCTCCTTGCGAGAGGGGACCTCGTCGACGTTGATTATACTGGCATACCCTCCGGTCTCGACACGGCAGTGCTTTTCGATGGCTTCAAAGATCCGCCAGGCCCACTCTCGATACATTTCGTCACCTGTGAGGCGGAATGCTAGGAAGAGAGATTCTACGGTTTCAGGGCTGCTACTAGTAAGATTATTATTCGACCAAACGACGAGGCGCGTACCGGAGGATGTAGCGCGCGTCGTACGGGGGAAGTTCTCCCGGTCGGGTACTGACTTGGTGAGACAAATCGGATGGAATTTAATGGAATGCAAACTCACTGGGCACCCTTGATATACCAGTCCGAAGGGTACTGCGGGTCGTGTCCCATCCCATCACTTGGAATGCGGAAATGTGCAATCTCCGGTGCAAGGCCACTGAGCCGTATTAAATGAAACACTAGAGACACGAAAAGGGGACACACGTGGCAGTATTGTGCGTAGCCATGCAGGTCTTGATGAGGCTGATTCCTGTCTCCCAATCCCTCTTGCCTTGCTCGGACAACTCTCCTGCTCGCGGGGGAACTGATACGGGATGGACGAGCGCGCCTGCAGTAGTAGCACCCAACAGGAGTGAGCCCCCGAAGAAGCAGACGAGATGATCCTGCTTTGGAGTCAAGCGCCATGAACTACGAAATGAAATTCAGTCGACCAGGATTGAACGGAGAAGATTGAATTACATTTGACCGTCAGGGTGCTTTTCGGGGACCAGTTCGGAGGTGTATGTCAGAACGGACTTGGCGCTCTTCTTGATGAGCGTTTTGTGGACTGCATCCATCGCGTTGGCGTACATCTACGAGCGGTAAGTGAAGCTCATCACAGTTGCAAATTCCCCTACATCGCGATAGAATACTTCGGTGTTATTCTGAGAGGATGTGAGATGCTTAGCATGTGCAGCTGTAGGAAAATTACAGTCTGGAGGTATTGCTTCCTAAGCCACAGTGAGCAAACAAGATGGCGAGCAGTCTTGACACATACAGTAAGTATTCATAGTAGGAGTCGGCTCTGGAACCCAGCCTCAGGGTTGATAACACAAATTCGCCGTTGTACCAGCTAAACTGAGTCAGATTGAAATCGTAGAGGACGAAATGGAGCCTACTTGAGAAATATGGAGGCCAGACCGTGTGGCATTAGCGAGTTTTTTAGTACGTGCATCACCTTGAAAGCTATTAGCAAGTATACCAGAGGGGGGATGCAGCAAAATTCACGGTTTCAGCCTTTTCCCAGTAAATCGGGTCGCTCGTCAAAAGACTCAAGTATCGGAATTCCAATTGCAGCGTTGCAACTTCTGCACTACTGACGAACTGGGGCCAGTTTGGATCGATGGCGCCCTCCCTTAAAGCCAGGTTGATATTGGACAAGGGTAGGCGGGAAGGAGTGTTGAAGGCGGGGATGATACGATCTGCGAGATCTATTGCTTTCTCTAGATAGAGGGAATCCTCGCCTGAGAAGTGGTATGCCGAAAGGAGGCCACCTAGAACCCGGATGACCGTCTGTGCAAATGTTAGATGCATATGAAGCATAGATTACACACTGACCTCAAAAGTATTAAAGGTAGCATTCCGTTCGAAATCCATCTTGGTAGCGACCCATTGGCGTGCGCGAGAATACTCCTGGTCGAGTCCCATTAACAACATTGTGTCGATTGAATCGACGACAGTGTAACCTATTCCACCGGCGTCTGTCAGGTTGGTCCCCTCGTGGGATATGGGACTGGCAGAGTTTTAGACGAGGAAAAGCGGGAAAGTTGGAATTGAATTACTGGTATTCGTCGTTCCCCATGGCATCCCTTTCTGCAGCCCGTAAGGAAAAGACAGATTTGCTAGGGTGGGTACGCACCATACGCTAGCCATGCATGCTACTGTGGTCAGAAGAAGATACTAAGAGTGCCGGATTGAGTACCTGAAAAGCGCGAACAACTGCGTCCCGCCTGTGGACGTTCGCGGAAAAATCGACCGGGAATTCGAGCACGGGCACCATTTTTGCCAACTCTTGGTCAGACACTCCCATATAACTTTTGGCCAACTCGGTAAATATTGTCGGGTTCTGGACGTTCGTTTAAGTGAATGGATTTCAAAGAAAGGGAGCAAGCAGACGAGATAGTAAGCCACCCCGATGGCCAGCAAAAGGGGGACAGCCAGAATCTTGGTGTATTTCCACAAGTCGAAGTCGAATTCCAGCTCCGATTCTTCCGAGTCAGCTTCCTTCTCTGGATTTCCCTCCTTGGCATTCTTCGGAGCCTTGCGCCTTCGCAATTTGGTCCCGTTCATCGTGGCAAATTATGGGATGGGTGATGGAGAGCACGGCCACCGGATCAGGGACTCTCTGACATCCAACACCATGTCGGCTTGTCTCCGGTTCACTCGACGCGTTTGGAAGTCATTCTTGGATACTCAAGGACACGATTTCCAATGCTTCCCAAATGTTCACCGGTTTCTACTCCCTGGATCTCGAGCTTAAATAACTCTCTGGGCAGCTTCAGCTACATAGCGCGACTCCTGGCGTGGTCACCGCGTCTCTTAAAGTGGAACCATATAATTGTATGTGCCGGAAAGTCCATACGCGCGCATCTCATTTTTTTCAGTGAACAGAGTTGGCGTAAGTGGTTGTGCTATCGCCTGAACCTTGGCAGTCAATGGAGAGCAGACAGTTCACGGAGGGCTCGTGTTGTCGCTCACTGGTGGGTCTCATCCTTGAGTCGACGAGTGAATTCATGCTTCGGAAGATACCCTTGGGTCACTCGCCGTCGGGTCCAAGGGCCAGTTCATGGTCTGTACCTTCCTTGTCCGTCAATGCCCATATTCTAATCCTACGCAGACTGGCGTCAGCACTGACATCGGTGCTACCTTCGCACGACCCTCTGGAAAGACGGGTGATGTTCTGCATATGAAAGGTGTGGGTCGATGATTCGAAGCAAAGACTGAACTGAACTGGCGAAAAGCCGAGCTCGTAACAATGGTAAGGAGTGAGGCCTCTGTTCTGCCGTGCTAAAGATTCGCAGGGGAAGTCTTTGGCGTACACCCGCGTTGAATTCACCAATCCAGACGGGCTCCTACTGGCATGGGGCAACCACACCAAATATGTTGGTAAATCTTCCACACATCCAGTAAGCTTCTCTTTTCCAAGGTTTCCCGATCTCATATTCTCTCGCAGAAGAACGTCAAGTTCTCAGAGGATGGAGAGGTGGTAATAGAGGGCGAGGACCTAGACGTCGACTAGTCTGTACATAGTCAAGTTGCCCCGATCATTTTGTGATTCCAATCAGTGCGGGCGCATCACTCACTGTCTTTCACGCGCCTCCCACTTGAAGGACCTCCCGTCGCATTCGAACCCTTTCCGACAACTGTCTTCGCCATGGAGGTCTTGTCGGCCCTCCCACCTGAGGGACCTCGAAAGTCTCCCCAGCGTCGCATTCGAACCGTGTCCGTCAACTCGCTGCGCTCCGCTGCTACCACATTACCAGCACACCGTCCACAAAATACTTTTCGACAGGACTCGGAGTACGAGAGACCAGAGATACTGGCTCCAAGTCCACGTCAGCCGCTGGGATTCGGCCGTCATCTGCTACAAGACAGCGGCCGCCATTGGGCGCGTTCTGTTTCGCCAAGCTCGTCGCGCGCCGTGTCTCCCAATCCACATTCGGAACGGAGATTTGGATCGCTTTCCGGCCAATCTCTCAAATTCCCAGATGTGGATGCCCCGCGACGGACGTCGGAACGCGAGATTGAGCATGCAATGGGAAGGAGATGGTTGCGGTGGATGCACAAGCGCGGTGTGAAGGACTGGGTGATTCCGAGTCTGGTACTGGCGTCGACGTGTATCAAGTTTAGTGTCGGTCTTGGGTCTTATTCTGGTGAGTTTTGTAGTCCATGACACGTAGATGCGCTGAACGTGCTTTGCAGGACAAGGCACGCCTCCTATGTTCGGGGACTACGAGGCCCAGCGACACTGGATGGAGCTCACAATTCACCTTCCTATTCGACGATGGTACACTTACGACTTGCAGTACTGGGGTCTCGATTACCCACCATTAACTGCATATGTGTCGTGGATTTGTGGCATCGTGTAGGAGTCTCGATACTCGCGTCGATTTATGCTCATCAGTATTCAGAGGGCACTGGTTGGAACCTTCTTGGGTTGCTTTGGACCAGTCGCGGGGAATAGAGACAGAGGCGAGCAAAGTCTTCATGCGCTCGACCGTGGTGCTTCTCGACGCCATTGTATATGTTCCTGCGCTGCTGTTGTTTACACGTTCATGGCACGGCAACCGTTCCAAGCGGACTCAGAACCTGGCTCTGCTCGCGTTACTCTTCCAACCCGCGTTGTTGTTGATTGACTTTGGCCATTTTCAATACAACTCGGTTATGCTGGGTAGGTGACTTGTACACTCCGTTGTTTGCACTAAGCGAAATCAGGTCTCACTCTTTTGGCCATCAATTTCTTCGCGCAAGGGCGAGATCTGGTCGGCGCCGTGTTCTTTGTCCTCAGTCTCGGCTTCAAGCAAATGGCATTGTATTACGCTCCTGCCATCGGAGGTTATCTTCTAGCAAAGTGTATCAATTTGGGCTGGGCTGCTGGGTTCGCGCCTCTTTTTCGACTTGCAATCACCTAGCTGACGGTTGCTTGCAGAGGACAGTTATTCCTACGGCTAGCCTTGGTCACTGTGCTGTCATTCCTCGTTCTCTTCATCCCCTTCCTCCCGCCGTTTGCCCCCTTGTCTGCGGTCCTCGACCCAATCAGCCGCATATTTCCGTTTGGCCGAGGATTATTCGAGGACAAGGTTGCCAACTTTTGGTGTGCCTCGAATGTGGTTTTCAAGTGGAAAAACTGGCTATCAAGCCCCTTGTTGATAAAACTGTCCGCCGCGCTGACCGCACTCGGGTTTTTACCCAACGTGCTTGTATTATTACGCGTTGCCTGGCAAACGCAGCTCCCCGCCGGACGCTCCAAGACGCTCCTTAATAACTCCCTCCTTCCTTTGCTACCTTACGCCCTCCTCACCTCTTCCATGTCCTTCTTTCTGTTTTCATTCCAGGTGCACGAAAAGACGATATTACTTCCTCTGCTCCCTGTCACCCTTCTACTCTCCGGTGCTCCCCTTGATTCCACCGTGTATGGGTGGGGCGTCCTGGCGAACAACATCGCTGTCTTCAGGTCAGCTTTTCATAATCTTGCATACAGCGAATCTAATATCGGAGCCAGCATGTGGCCACTCTTGCGGAGAGACGGTCTGGGTGTTCAGTACCTCGCGTTGATGGTGATATGGAATCGGTTCCTCGGATACAACCCCCTTCGGCTCCCATCCAAGTCCTTTATCCAACTGCTCTCAATAGCTGTCTATTTGGCGGCTATTGTTTGGCACATCCTGGAATTTGCGATCCAGCCGCCGGCGCGATATCCGGACCTGTTCCCAGTTTTAAATGTTCTCATAAGTACGCCGGTGTTCGCTCTGGTGTGGTTGTGGAGCATCAAGTCTGGGGTGGAAGTGAGCTGGGCTGTCGGTGGCCTCACTCCGACGAGGGCGAGCCGGGCGCTGTCGATAGACGAGGACGATGAGAGGCGGAAGGCAAAGCCTCCGGTCACGGTGGGAGCTCCTCCAGCGAGAAAAAGAATACCCTTTTCGGACGTTGTATTAGAGGAAACCTAGCATTCGTATAATTTATTTGTTTATTGCGTCTGTTGCAATCAATCGCGTGTCGCGTCTCCTCTCTTCCCTCATTCACGCGTTTATACCCTTCCTCGTCCGAATTCTCCTCACCTCCACGCGTTTCCTTTTACATTATGCCTCCCGCCGCTCGCACTGCCGCAGAAGAAGCCGAGTTCATGAAGGGCCTCTTGGCCGACCTGGACGACACGATGGATCCGCCGCCTCCCACAACCCCCGTGAAACCCCTACCTGCCAGAACGTGCTCACACGCGCTGCACGCTACACCCGCCAAGTTGTCCTCGCACAAACCAGCTCCAAAGCCACTCACGCCGGGCGACGTGGATATGACAGCCCTTCTGGAAGGGGCTGAAGATTGGGACTGGTCGGATATGCACGCGGACTTTCTCTCTCCTGTGAAGAAAAGTCCGCTCAAGAAATCTGTTGGTTCTGCGGTGGTGAGTATTTGTTAAGGTCTTCTGCTGACTTTGACGCGTGTGCAGTTGGCGGCTCCTGTACGCGAACCTCTTCAATATACGCGATGTACTGTGCAATCTGTCTCGGAAATTACGGAGGGTGGACGTTTGCAAAAGGTGAGCCGTTCCTTGTGTCCATGTTTGAATCTTTGCTGAATACCGTACAGTATTTAGCTGTCAATCTAAAGGGACGCAACGATCCCGCATATGTGACCTTGAAAGATGAATGGGCGAGGACTGATGTCCGCGAGGGTGCGTTTCTGTTCATCTGCAGTTGCCCGTTTCTGACGTTCGCGGCAGGGGATATTGTTAATATTCTAGGATCTTTCACCTCATCTAATTCTTCCATTTCCATCACTTCCGGCGAAAACTTCCTTATCCTCCACCCAGACCTCCTCCTCACTCCTTCGGTCCTTTCGAATGCCCTCGACTGCCGTCGCAAGCCGCTGTTGACCAATCTTGTACGTTCCGTGTCGGACACCAGTCCTGCGTTGGTATGGGGCAATATTCTGCACGAGGTCATGCAGGCCTGTCTCCGTGCCTCGCGGTGGGAGGATCTTTGGGTCGACGACAAGATTGAGGAGGTCATTCGCCAGCACATATCCGACATTGCCAAGATCAATCTGAGTGTGGAAGACGCGAGACACGAAATCAAGCAAAGAGCGAGGGGTCTCAAAGCCTTTTCCGAGAAATACATTTCCGGCATCCCCAAGGTCGGTACACTCGTGAACAATCGAGTAATATGCTAATCTGTCTTTCAGCCCCAGGCTATTCTCACCAATACGCGCAGCGTTCCCGGCGAAACCTCACTTTTAGCCATTTCCGAGCTCTTGGATATCGAAGAAGATACATGTTCGCCAGTATGGGGACTGAAGGGCAAGATCGACGCCACAGTTCAAGCACTCATCTCCGATGCGAAGCCACAGGGGAAGACGATAGTCACCAGCGGACCCAAACCATTCGAAATCAAAACAGGCCGCCCTGTCGTTGGTTTGGAGCACCGAGCGCAAACCATGTTGTATGGGTTGCTAGCCGAAGAAAGATACGGGGTGGAAGTGTCTTCTGGGCTACTCTTCTACACTCAAAGCGAGGAAGTTGTCCGTGTGCCTGTGACGAGGAACGACGTCAAGGGCCTTATGGGAGCGCGCAACGAGTTGGCGGCGTACATGGCGCGACGTATACAGAAACGCGGTTCACGGGAAGAAGCAATTGAGGATGCAGAGCCTTTCCTACCGCCAACGATTGACGATGAGCGAGTTTGCAAGCGCTGTTTCTCGCTGGATACCTGCATGTTATACCGAAAGGTGCAAACCATCCCTTCCCAAGCTGAACTCGTGCTGACAGCGGCTTAGGCAGTGGAGAATGTCGTGGACAAGAAGTCTCCCATTGCCGACATCTACGACATGAAAACAGGACATATAACGCCGACCCAGGCAGCGTTTTTCAAGAAATGGGAGGCATTGCTGACCCTCGAGGAGCAAGATGCCATGCGGTTCAAAAAGGAGCTGTGGACCATGACTGCCGCAGAACGTGAAGCCAAGGGCCGGTGCCTCGGCAACATGGTACGCGACTCGTCGTATTCGGCATCGGCCGCGCCGAACAGCAAGTTTCACGAGTTCACCTACAAGTTCTGCCGGGCTGATCCAGCGGCATCGTTGTTGAACGGAAACATCAATGTCGGGGACCCGATCACCGTGTCCATTGAACCGAATCTGCTGGGGCTCGCCAAGGGCTACGTTCTCGAGCTCACGCCTACTTCGGTGGTCGTTGGGGTTGACCACGAGTTGGTGACGCGGCTTTCGCATGTATCCCCTATTTTCCGAATCGACAAGGATGATATATACGGCGGGATGGGACGCCTGCGGGATAACCTAGCGCACTTGTTCTATGCGGACGGTGATTCACGCAGGTTGGAGCTGGTTGTGGACCTGAAACCGCCTGTGTTTGAGGAAGAAGCGACGCTGGTGCCTCCTCATTTGGCACGCTTCACCCAACACCTCAATCCGAATCAGATGGAGGCGGTCCACAAGGTGCTTTCGGCGCGCGACTATGCGATGATTTTGGGGATGCCGGGGACCGGCAAGACGACCGTTATTGCTGCCATCATAAAGTTGCTGGTAGGGATGGGCAAGACAGTCCTATTGTCATCCTACACGCATTCAGCGGTCGATACGATTCTGCTGAAGCTCAAGGGGAAGGTCGATTTTAGCATCTTGCGCCTTGGGAATGCTGATAAGGTGCGACATTTGTTCTTGGTGCTTTCGGCGATCTAATCGAAACACAGGTGCATCCGGAGGTTCAGGAATTCACTTTGGCGGCTCGGAGGGTACCGACCACTGTGGAACAACTGGAACACCAGATTATGTCGCCACCTGTTGTCGCCACTACATGTTTGTCTGTCGATCAGTAAGTTCTTTCGGCGACAAAAGGTGCATTCTTCTGATCAACACCATAGCGCTCTGTTTTCGCGGCGCAAATTCGATTACTGCATTGTGGATGAGGCCTCGCAGATAACGCTTCCCACTTGTTTGGGTCCCTTGCGCTTTGCAGAGACGTTTGTTCTCGTTGGAGATCATTTCCAGCTACCGCCGCTGGTGCGGAACCAGCAGGCGCGGAGAGGGGGGCTGGACGTTTCGCTATTCCGTCGTCTGTCTGAGGCGCATCCCCAGTCTGTTGTGAACATGGCCCATCAATATCGGATGAACGAGGATATTATGGCGTTATCGAATCGGTTGATTTACGAGGATCGGCTGAGGTGTGGATCGGAGGTGGTTGCAAAGCAAGCGCTGAGGCTGCCTGATCGGTCTTTTTTGAATGATCTGCATGTTGGCAAGGCTTGCCATTCGAGTGGGTGTTGGATTGAGAAGCTCATGGCGGAAAGGTGCGTTCTTTTTCCTTGATTGCAGAAGAAAATTTCATGTGTCCGCAGTTGTAAAGCTGTTTTTGTTGACACGGATGCAGTCCCAGCACAAGACTCGCGCGTCGGGGACTTGGTGCAGAACGAGGTTGAAGCGAATCTTGTTTACCAGGTCGCCGAGACCCTTTTGCGGAGTGGAGTGCCGCCAGAGGAGATTGGGATTATTTCGGTGTACCGGCAACAGTTGAAACTTATTGGGCATCTTTTGTCAGAGCGCAAGGGTGTCGAGTTGCTCACTGCAGACCGGAGTCAGGGGCGGGACAAGGAGTGCATCGTCATTTCGCTGGTGCGCTCAAATGATACTGGTTTTGTGAGTTGCGTCTGGCTGCTCTGCTGCTTCTCCTGATGAATTCTAGGTTGGGGATTTGATCAAGGACTGGAGAAGAATGAACGTCTCGTTTACGCGTGCTCGGTCAAAGTTGATCATTTTTGGCTCGCGAAAGACATTGCATTCGGCGCCATTGTTGCAAGACTTTTTCGAACTTATGGAGGGGAAGGGGTGGATTCTGCCTCTACCATCGAACGCAGATGGTCTACACCCTGCGTTGTCTGGTGGTTCTGTGAAACGTGGGGCCGAGACGATGGAGGGGAAAGAGAATCCTCCGCTGAAGAAGGCCAAGGTGAAGGAGGGTCTGTTGAGAGGTCGCCCAATTCTCAGGGATCTTGTAAACGAGGCCAGTTGATGCATGTACCATATGTAGTAATAGTTTCTCATCAGGGTCGCGTCTTGGTGTCGTGACCTCGTGATCGAGTTGGACTTCCAGCTCTCTCTCAGGTCTCTGCCATGTCCGCCTCTACGTCGAAGCGCACACCTTTCACTCCCCGTTCAACACGCTCGACGGAGCGCGACTTGTCTTCCAGACTAGCCCGCGCCCCGTCTGCGACACCGACTCTCCTCAACTCGACACACAAGAAGTACAAGGCCCCGTTGTCCACAGAGTCCCGCGCACGCAAGATCACAGCCCTACCCACCGTACCTGGCAGTCCCTCAAAGTCTCGCCCCACGTCACGCGCTGGCTCCAGCCTGGGAGCCCCGAGTCCGGTGTTGACACCAATGTTCCCTCGACGCGACGATGTAGAGGATTCTCTGGTGGATTTCCAAACTCTCGGTGTTGATTTCACGGGAGACGACCATGACGTCTCTGTTGAATTCGTACCGACAGAGGTGGCGGTGGATAAAGTCATGGTCTCCGTTCGGTCGGTGGCTTGAGCTGCTTCGACGAGGGTTCTGACTTTGTACAGAGTTCGACCTCCAACTGGACATGCTTCCGCGTGGACGACTTGCACGCGTGATAACACGATACACCCCGCCGACAACCCTGCAGCAAAGTTCACATTCGACACGATTCACACTTCTCATCCGACTGCCCCGCTCTATCTGACTGCTGCGCGTCCCCATGTCCACGCATTCATGTCTGGCTACAACACCGTCGTCTTTGCGTACGGCCAAACCGCCTCGGGCAAGACATACACATTGTCAGGCACTCCTGAAGAACCGGGTATTATTCCCCGCGCGCTCCGCGACATTTTCTCCTTCATTCGTGCAACTCCAACACGAGAATATCTTTTACGTGTCAGCTTTCTCGAGATTTACAACGAGACGATACACGACCTGCTCTCTGGAACAGGACAGTCCAAGGGAGTGGAGATCCAAGGTGGAGCAGGCGGCGAGGTCATTCTCAGTGGTCTCAGGGAAGAAGTCGTCACCAGTCTTGCCAGTGTCAAGGAGGTGCTGAAACGTGGGGAGGGAAACCGTCGGACAGCGAGCACGGACTGGAATGAGCGGAGTAGCCGCAGTCACTCTGTTTTCCGCGTCGTTTGTGAGAGTCGCGAGAGAGGTGATCCGAGTGCGAGCGAGGAAGAGCTACCTTCCAATGGTCGACACACACCGGGTCTCAATGGACGGCAGACTCCGGGTGGCTCGCGCCTTCAAGCGAAAGGAGGGCGGAACGTTCAGACGTCGGTTTTGGTCCGTGGATTTCTTGTGTGTCGAGAATTGATTCTGAACTTCTGCCCTGCAGAGCTTGATTGATCTTGCCGGGTCTGAGAAGGCTACCTCGGACAAGGAAAGGACGAGGGAAGGAAGATACATCAATACCAGTCTTCTTACCCTTGGTACTGTTATCTCTACGCTTGCGGAAAATGCGGCCAAGGGGAAGAGGTCCGTGCTTTATGGCAGGGATCCAGCAGAAGTTGACGCTTATTCAAAGTGATCATGTTCCATACCGCAATTCCAAGCTTACACGGATGCTGCAGCCTTCGCTGTCGGGCAATGCTCGAATCAGCGTTGTCTGCACCATCAACCCCGAAGTCAGCGCCGTGAGCGAGAGTACGAGCACACTCCAGTTTGCACGCCGTATCAAGGGCGTCCACGTATGTCATCTTCACTTTTACTGGGATCAAACTGAATCGTGCTTTGCAGTTGAATGCGCAGAAGAAGGAGATTGTAGATACCGACGCACTGATTGAGCGGTACAGGAAGGAGATCGAGGAGCTCAGGCGTCGGTTGGAGGAGCGTGAGCAAGAGGCTACGCGGGAGGTACCATCTGTGCGGTCGAGGCGGTTGTCTGCGCGCGAGGTACGTAACGACTCCTCGTTTTATTTCACGATGCTGAGATACTCTAGCAAATCGACGAGTCCAAGGCGATGACAGACCTGAACACAAGGATTAAGCAATTGACTCGTTTGATTCTTACGAGTCAGACTGTCGGCAATGGCGACGATTCGCGGCCTGCGAGTCCAATCAAGGTCGACTTTGATATGTCTCCGTATCAGCTGCAACAGGAGCTGCTGACAGCGCGGTTGCAGCTCGAGTCGCAGGCTAATCAGATTTTGTCTCTCGAGGCGACGGTGTCGAGTCGGCCTGCGTTGTCGGCTTCGGCGCCGGAAGACGAGAAGGATCGTGTGATTGCGGAGCAGGCACGGGAAATCAAGGAGTTGGAGAATGTGGTCAAGGGGTATGAGGGGGAGCCGCTGCGGGCAGCGAGCGATGACGAGTGGCAGGCAAAGCTGGATGCCCAACGGAGGCTTATTGAGGAGAAGGAAGCGTGGGCTGCTGAGCTTGTGCGTGAGCTCGAGAAGGAGAAAAAGGTGATGAATGCATTTTCTATAAAAAAAAAGAGGACATTGCTAACGGTTACAATAGCTACGGACACAGTTGGAGGAGGAGCGCCGAGCGCTGGCTGCGTTTGTGAGCAAGTTTGATTCGCTGGGGCTTGTTTCCGCTGCGTCTTCGCCGGTAAAGGTGATGCCTAGCCCCGGGGGTGCATCTGCGGCCTTTGCAGGACGAAGGGAAGCGCGCAAAGTTGCGATTCAGATGACTGGGGACGTGTCGGCAGAGTCTTCGCCTATGCGAATGTCCCTGGACATGGACCTGGTGAGTAAACTTGGTGCCGCCCCAAGTTTACTTGAACAGATGCCGGAAGAGCTGGAGGAGTTTGATGTAAGTTTTGAGGCCGAGGAATGGGGAAAGAGGAAGGACATATTCCGGCCGAGTTCAAAGGAGAATGTGCCGATGTGATGAGGTCTTCCGGCCGAGATGTAATTATTATTTGATGTACCTGCTTTGTCATTTCCACCAACTTGATTATGCTTTCCATCGTACGCGCGCCACATAATATTCCAGTGTCTGCTGCTGCTCTCGTTCGTTCGCTGAGCACGCAGACACACTCTAATCCGACTCCCGACCTACCCCCGCCACCACCACCGAAACGGCCAAGGACGAGACTATATCCACAGCCGCGTCCGGCCGTCTCCCATAAGCACCAAGCACTCCCTACGCTTCCACCAACCTTTGGCAGGAACCAACTCCTGCCAGTGTCCAACTCGACACGGGCGTTGCTCGAGTCCATTGTGGAGCAGTTCGATGCACCAATACGGTACGCGTTTGCGTATGGCTCGGGAGTGTTTGAGCAGGACGGCTATCCTGCTGGTGCAGACGCTCCAATGCTCGACTTTGTCTTCGCCGTCACCCATCCTGGCCACTTTCACTCGATTAATATGCAACAACATCCGAGCCACTACACGCTCCATGCTCGTGTGCTCGGGTCCTCGTATGTGTCGACGGTACAGGAGATGAACCCCGGGCTTTGGTTCAACGCCTATGTGCCAATGAACGGTGTTGTGAGTTGCCACGCCTCTTCCGCGGGCTCAAAAGTCATTCATTATAGACAATCAAATACGGCGTAACGACCGTAGACAATTTGTGTTCCGACCTCCTCAATTGGCGCTCGCTGTACCTCGCTGGGCGCATGCACAAACCGCTCCGGATCATCAAGGACGATGCTCGTGTGCGCCTCACCCAGCAGGTCAACTTGACGTCTGCCGTCCGTGCCGCACTCCTCACCCTCCCGGCCGAGTTCTCCGAGACGCAGCTATTTGAGCGCATAGCAGGCATCAGCTATCTTGGGGACCCCCGTATGCTGCTCCCTGCAGAGAACCGCAGCAAGGTCGCCAACATTGTGCGCAACCAGGGCCCGCAGTTTAAAGAACTGTACCACCGTCTTGTGGTGGGGCTTCCTGGGGTGCACTGGCCTGCGCATCTTTCGGCGATTCAGCAGGATACCACGGCGCATGCAAGGGCGGCACATCTCAGGAAGCTCCCGTCCAACCTGTTGACCGGGGTGAGGAATAACTACTCGAGCACGACCCCTTCATACGAGGCCGATGAGAGTGCGTATTGGATTCGGTTGGCTGGTGATGAGCGGTTACCAGCTGTGCTTAGTGAAGGTAGCCCTTTATTTCCTCGTCTGATATGATTCTGATTCTCTTTCAAGAGTTGCGCCAGATTGTGCGGTATCCTGCGACCGTGCAGTCGTTGAAGGGCATCGTCAGCGCTGGTCTGGGCAAGAGCGTGCGCTATGGGGCGGCCAAAATCGGCAAATGGTGGAACGGGACGGGAGCTGGATCTAGCACGTAGGATTTTAGAGAGCATACCAAACTGTATCAATACTTGCACAACACTACGATGTACACTTCTAGTAGCAGAATCAGTCCCCTCCTTTGATCATGATGGCTTTTCGACTTGAACCTGATCAACGAGCAAGATCAAGGACTGTAGCCGCAAGAGATCTCCCCGCTGGCTCTCTCGTCCTGTCCTGCGATCCAATTACCACCGTTCTCATAGCCGAGCAAAAGGGTAAAAGATGCGACACTTGCCACACAAAAGCTGCGCAGCTGCAACGATGCAGCGGATGTGCATCGTACTTTTATTGCAGCGAGACCTGCCAAACTTTGCAATGGAAATCCCACCACAAGAAGATTTGCAAGTGCGTAGGTCCTTTGATTTTGAACTCGAAGACTGAATAAACTGCTAGACGGTTTAATAACTACACCTCGTCCATGCCTTTCCAAGCACTCGCGGCCCACGAGAAAATGGATGCCCTCCTTTTGTCGCATCTGGTCGCTCAGCTGAATGGCGCTGAGGACTCAAATCCTAGCATCATGGATCTTCTTCCCGGCCCAGCCGCGACTGTACCACCTATTGCGTACCCAAGTCCTTCCGCGTCCGAGTTGTACTCGAGATTTGGGAACAACAACTTTGTCGTTCATTCGCATCTCGAGACATTTGCGCACGGCATTTTCCCTCTCGCCAGTCGATTGTTCAACCACTCGTGCTTGCCTAATGCCGCCGCCAAGTACATATTGGCTCCTTCCAAGCCTCCTGTGATGGAGGTTGTCGCTCTGCGCGATATAGCGGCAGGGGAGGAGGTGAGATAATACAAAGAGCTACATATGTTTCACGGCTAATGGCGCGCAGATCTGCTTGCCATATCTCGATCCAGCTCTCATCCAGACCCGGACGCAGATTTTCCAGCTCTCATACCAGTTCGAATGCCGATGCGATTCTTGCATATTTTTCGAAAAGGTTGGGCCAATACCGAGCCCGGCGCCAGCCGACAGAGATCAACTCGTTCAAAAGCTCATGGATCTCGAATCCTGCGAATTGAACCCAGAGTCATTTCCCCAGGAGCTGCTGCCCGTGTTCCACGAATCCTTTATCGCGTATCTGGCAGAGACATTCCGGAACGCGTCCCACGACGGAGCTTACCAAATTGCGCGTACCACTGGTGCCGCCCTCCTCAACTTGTATCGGCTCATCTATCCGCCGAATTATCCACAAATCGGTGAGTGGCTTTGTCATGTTTATTGGACTTTCTGACGTCCTCAAGGCATGCACCTCCTCGAGCTGGCGAAAACTTGTTGGAACAGTTTCCTCTCGGAAAACAACAAGGACGCAGAGAAGGAAGCCGAGACTTATCTGGGAGACGCGAAAAGCGTAGTTGGGATACTCGGACCAGAGGGCGATCCGGATGGTCCACTCACAGAAATTCGCACGTTGGAAATGTTATTGCGAGGAGAATAGCTGGAAGCACCGCCAATTGGGGTGAATTACATGGAATCTAATATGCACATTGGATGGTATAGCAGTACAGTGATGAAATGAAGCAAGAAAAAAAAGTGATACAACTATCGGAATCGTTGGCGTTCAATGACCGACTTTTGCCTCTGGTCCCGCGAGACGCGCCAATAGTACTCCATGACATCGCTCTGGCCCAGCTTGCGCAAGAAATTCTCGTCGTGAGTAATGATGATGAGCTGGAAGTTGGAGTGGTTTCTCCGCTCCTTGATGATATCGACGAGACTGTCTGCCAGAGCATCAATGTTCTCGGTGTCGAGGGCGTTGGTAGGCTCATCGAGCGCAAGGATGCCACAATTTTGGCCAAACGAATCCGACAAGGCCAAGCGGATGATAATGGACGCCAACATCTTCTGTCCAGCGGAACATCTGCCACGCATGTCCATCTCCACTTGGTCTTTGGTCATGACAACTCGATAATTGTACGAGCGCTTGGATGCACCGCCCTCAACGTCCGACCGGATTCGGATACCGTCAATGTCTAAATCGGCGATCAGTGCTGAGCTCAGAGGATATAGCACGGGCCGTACCAGTCCCCTGATACGTCTTGTTCCACAGATGCTTCATTGTATCGTTGACCTCCTCCATCTTGAGACCATGATACTTCATAATAGCACTGGATGCAGATTAGATTGCGTATGAGAAGCCAGACGGTACACACTTGTCAAGCGCCTTGGCATATTTCTCCAAATCACTGTTCGCCATATCGGACATCTACCAGTTCTCAGTATCGCACAAACGAACAAACGAGTCGGATTACCTTGACTTTGATCAGCTGGTCAGTATACTTCTTGTTAACATCCTTGAAATCCTTCAGGTCGGTCTCCAGGCTCTTCAGCTGGCTCCGACCCGAACTCAGCTCGCCAGCAAGATGAGCGTACTGAAGGTGGCGTCAGAACTGGCCGTGCAGATCGTCCAAACCACGCACCGTAGTTTGGAGATTCGTCTCCTTGGTCTTGTATGCGGTAAACTTTTCCTCAAAGTTGCGCTTCGCTTTGGCAGCACTCTCCATATCTTCCCCCTTGATCTTCTCGTTCAATTCCTCGATCTCCTTGACCATCTTCCGAACACGAATGTTCTCCCGCAAAATCGCCTGGGATGACCCGCTTTCGTTGATTTCCTTGTCCATCGCTTTGATGACCTGCCTCAGGCCGTCGAGGTCCTTTCCAAGCTGCTCAATCTCCGCGTTGACTTGCTCAGTCTCCTCCCCGCATTCCTGCAGCTTCTTATCGCCCTTGTCGCGCACGTAGCTGATGAATATGAGATGATTAAAAAGCTGCAATCCTCGACAAGAAAAACTCACACGTCGATGCTTTTGTTAATATTTTCCAATCGATCGCAACTGCTGGATATCTCCTGGAATGCGGACTGGGCATTGGCGATTTGAGCTCCTAGGTCTGCCTGGATTTGTGAATGGTCGGTCTCGAGTGCGTCAATTGGTGACTGCGCTTCCGATATTTTGGCATCCTCGGCCTACTGGGGGTCAGCCTAGAGAATTGAAAAACATGAAAAACGAGCCTTGATATCCGCAGTGAACGTTTGAATGTCCTTCTTCATCTGCTCAATGTTCTTCTCCAGCGAAACCTTTTCCTTCAGCTTCGCTTTCAGGTCAATTGATTGCATCTCCAGGCCGTGGACCTCATTCTCGAGCGATCGGACGTTGACATTCTTAGCGTCTCGCTCCTTGATGATAGATTCTTTCTGTTTTTCATTCTTGCGACTGTTGGCAGAGAGATCAGAGAGAGAACAAACAACCACAATCAAGACAAACATCTCTGCCAGGAGCTCGTCCAGCTCGTTTTGAACGTCCTCCGCCGACTTGGTCGACCCCGTAGACGAAAGCTCCTTCTCGACAACCTCAATCGTCTCGTTTGCCTTCTTGATCTCGCGTTGCAGCCGACTGACAGTCTGCGCGTGATTCTTGAGCGTTCTGATCTCCCGCAAAGCCCGCTTGGCATCCTCGATGCTCTCCGCTACTTTCTCGGCCGCAGCACTGGCATCAGGAATCTTCGCGTCTTGCTCTTTGATTTTGGCTTCCAGCTCGGGAACCTCGACATTCTTGAGTTGGTCTCTCGAGTTCAAAACAGGCCGCAAGTTCTGCAACTTGGTCATTTCAGCCTGCCATTCCGCCAATTCTTCACGAATAGCGGCCAGAGACTCCGGAGACGTCTTCTTTATCTGATCTTTGAGCTGAAATGTGGAGTCAACAGCCGAAACCCAGAAAAACGAAAAAGACAGCCTACATTCTTCTCGAACACGACCACCTCATGATCTTCCATATGTCGATCGCAGACCCCGCACACCTTCTTCTGCTTGCCTTGTTTGAGCAGCTGCTCGTAAACTTGGCTACTTCCGGCGGCTGTGACCGACATGCTATGGATTTGTAAGCTACAGCCCCAAATCCGATTCCAAATGAGAACAAACGTTTTCCGATGGTCAACCTCCCCCGTGGCCTCCACGAGGGCTTCATCGAGACTCTCGTGTTCGAGGTCGTTCTTGATTCGCTTTTCCAGGCCTACAAAAGAATGAATTGGTGCCTTTTTCCACTATCAGAAAACGCCACCTTTGAGCTCTTCCTTCTTCGCCTTGAGCTGAATCTTGAGGCTGCTCAGCAGATTCTGGGTTTGCTGGAGAGTGCCGTTCTTCGTGGCAGCCTCTCCTTCCAAATCAGAAAGCTCTTGCTCCTTCAGGCTGAACAAATCTAAGCGGGAAAAAAGCGTTCGAGAGCAGGCGTAGACTTACCCATGAACGCGATCAACCTCCTTCTCCATCGTCTCCGGATTCGGCTCAGAGCCAACCAGCCGCCTGAAAGTGAGGTTCGCAGTGCTAATCGTCGTCTTGATTTCCGTAGTCTTATTGCGAACCTCCCCACGCTGGAACTGCAGCTTGGCACGTGACTCGGATTGAAGGTTGAGGGATTTAAACTCCGAGTTCAGGACATCCCTTCGCTCCTCTAGCGACTTGCTGCTCGTCGTCTTTTCATCCAGACGTTGGTCGTATTTGGCACCCGCAATGTCCTTTTGAATCTTGGATACCCGGCCTTGCTTTTCCGCGATGTCATCGTTCAGACTCTCGAGCTCCGACGGAATGCTCTGGAGTGCTTCGAGTTGCCGCTCGGATAGGACAATCGATGACTGATGTTTGGTCTATGCCCAAGGTAAACAGGAGGCGACAGATAAGGAAACAGTCGGCTTACAAGCTGGGTCTGGAGCGAACTCCGCTGGGCCTTGAACGACTGCAAGGCGTTGTTCAGCTCCGTGGATTTGCGAGTATAATCTTCAGCTTTGGTCCGGCTTTCCTGCTGCAGATTCTCGACCGCAGCTCGTTGCTTTCGCTGCAACTCTTTGAGCTTTGACATGAAGACGATGACCTTTTCTGCATCCAGATTGGACGAGAAGCCCTTGATCTTGAGTTTCTCGCCGACGACCTGAATTTCGCCCTCGCGTTGAGCTAGGCGGTGCTGCTGAGCCTGGACGACGTGTTAGTATCATGACAATGCTGTGGATATTCAATTACTTTGAATTCAGCCTTCAAAGTCCCTTCTTTCTTGGCCAACTCGTTTTGCTTCCTCCGTGCAGAACTCAGCTCTTCGTCGAGGTTGTCGGCCTTGTTCTGCTCCGCGGCGAGTTTCGACTTTTTGCCGGCCACATCCCGGTCAGAGTTTTTCAGTTTCTTCTCGAGTTCTTGATCAGTACCTAAGAAATTGTGAGCAATGGAGACAGATAATGGGTCAATACACAGACCGGGAACTTCCTGGAGAGTAACTCGGGCTTCTTCCAAATCACTCTCAATCTTGGCGATGCTCGCTTCGTAACCTTGCACGCGGGTGTAAAGCTCCCGGAAATGCGTCGCGTATTGGTAAAACTTCTGGTTGGCGATGACAGTCTCGTCGTACGACTTCTTGGTATCGTCGTGCTCGACCTCCTTGGCAGCAATGGTCTGGTTGAGGTCAGCGATGCGCGCCTTGAGTTTGTCCGAATGGTTCTTCTCCCGGAGCAGGCCCTCGAGGCGCTCCTTTTCCGCCTTGAGCTCTGCGACGCGATCTTTGCGAAGAGCCTTGATCGAGTCGAGGGCTTTGGTGTATCTGAGAAAGAGTTGAGTGAGTCAAAGGGACCAAGGAGAGTAGTCACCCACTTGGTTGCCTCAAAAATGTCGTCAAACTTCTTCTTCAGAGCCGCAGGCTCGGCTAGAGGCCAGTACGAGTCCTCTTGGTGACAGAATATGACATTTTCGAGGACAGCTTTGGATACACCAAGAAGCTGGGGAATCTCGGCGTCCATTTCGGCGCACTTGGTCGAGATGACTCCGCGCTACAGGTGCATCAGCGACAGTCCAGACGACTAGAAAGTGAAAGACCTTTCCGCCCTTGTCTGAATTGTTGCCAGCGAGCGCAAGAATGCTCTCGAGGGTCTTCATCGTCAGCCCTGCAGTCTTTTTGACGGTGACACTGAGATTGCGGACAGCCAGCATGCGGACGCCGTTGGCTGCATTGAAGCGTAGTTTGACCTGCGCCTTGACCTCCTTCTCGTTGGCCATCTTGGGGTCATGAATGAATGCACCGCCGCGCGTGTTGGGTGGTTGGTCGCCCGTGGTGGCATATTTCAGGCATTCGATGATGGTGGTCTTTCCGCTACCGTTGTGGCCCACAATGACCGTGACGGGCGAAAAGAACTCGATGACGGAGATCTGTTTGTCGTCGAAACTGCGGATGCCTCGTATGGCGAGTTTATTGAGACTGGCCATTGGATTTGTCGACGCTCGCGAGCGAGGCTACTCGTGGTGGGAGCAAGTCCTGAGGACACAGGAGGAACGCGTCGGAAAGAGACGCGACTTGCTTGGTCAGCAAAGGCCTCTTGATGCTCGACCTTCCGCAAGAAATCGTCTGTGCCATTCTCGCCAAGTTATACTACAGAAACCCACCCTTCAGCGCCTCGGACTACTCAACTTTATGTGCATGCTCTTTGGTCAACTCTCTCTGGACCGACCCCGCTCAAACACTCTTGTTTAGGTAACCATTCCCGTTCTTCATTTCGCACTCTCATTCCTTCAGACGTATCACCTCCGACGTGGTTTTCTCTTTCACTCAATTTCTGGCCAACTATCCCGATTCTCGCCTTCTTTCGCATGTGCGGACTGTCCACATCACACTTTCGGGCAGTTTTACAGCGTTTGTGTCGATACTGGAACATTGCCGTGGTCTTTATGAGTTGACCATTGCGGCAAATGGCCTGTTTTCTCTCGGTCCGCAGTCGATGGCGCGCATTGCTACCGTGCAGCGTTCTATCCGGGCACTGCGACTCATGGAGTGCAGTGTCCAATCGCCACTCCTGTACCAGCTGCTCGAACTATTTCCACAAATTCAATTCTTGACCATCGGTGTCGAGATTGTCGCTTCTCCGCCAGCATGGACGCCGACTTCCCAACTCTATGAACTCACGCTCCACCGCACGCCATCCTCGGAAGTTTTAACGTGGTTAATCTCTTCCTCCCACTCGTCTCTCCGTGTGCTCGAGCTGCGTGATTTGCCCAGCTCCAGCACATCGTCCGATCTCGCGCCGTGCTGCCCCCACATCCAGTCACTCCGGTTTATGCGATACAACACCCAGACGGCTGCCATTCTCAAGGAGTGTTCGAATTTAACGGAGCTAGTTCTGCTCAACGTCCCTACACTCGTTTCACTGCCGGCACTCCCTCCTTCCCTGGAGCACTTCACCTTATTCATCCAAACATACTCTACCGGTATAGATATGGGGCCCATCGTCGCTGTCGTTGATACCCTACCGCGACTGCGCTCTCTTAACCTCCTGGGAAATCCCCAGGAGGACCAGACGACCACCCTTCAGGCGGCTTGCGACGCCAAGGGTGTTACAATGTGGTCCACCCCGGATAAAATTTGGATTGTGAGTTTGCCGTCCTCTTTCAGTCGCTTTCTAACTCGCCTTCAGACCGAGGATCCTGTGATTGCTCGCTTTCCTCGTCGTCTCTCTGTCTCCAATTTCTATCTCATGAAGTAGCCATTACGTACACATGTTTGGACTAGATGTGGTTGCCAAACAATCCTTGATTTTCCGAACGATGCTCTCTTCTGCAATACGCGCAGGCTGCCGCATATCCCTGCGTCGTCAGTTCGCGTCTGCCGCCGCGCCAGCAGAGGCAGCTGCCCTGAACTCTCCCTCAAATGCCGCCAGCACCAGCGCACCGACAAGCCACGGACGTCGATCCAGAAAGACTGCCGGGCCTACTTTCGTGCCCCCATCGGCGCCCCAGCTCTCACCCGACCACGGTCTCTACGGCTTTTTCCGTACTAAATCTGGCAAGGGTCTCCGCGGGGACGAACAGTATGAGACGTTCCATGACCCGGACGTCAACTTGAACGGTTGGTGTTGCAGTGCATTTTTGGCAAGTCTCTTTAACTCAAATTTTATTTAGGAAGGTCATGGGAGGCGTCGGAGCTACGGCTGAAGAGCTTCAAGGATCTGCATACGCTGTGGTACGTGCTGCTGCGTGAGTGCAATCTGCTGGCGACGCAGCGCGAGGAGATGCGAAGGATGGGGGTTCTCAAGGAGCGGATAACGAATCGCGTGCAGGCTGCGCGGGTGAGTCGTCGTTGCATTATGTTCTGCCCCACTCTAACATTTTCTTAGTGCCGCAAGTCGATGGCGCGTATCAAGGGCGTGATGAACGAGCGACGACTGGCTTATGAGGGCGCTGTCGAGCTGGCGAACAAGGATCGGGAAGCAGCCATGAACGAGGAGGTGCTCAAGTTCAAGGTGGACCAGGTCACGACAGCTTGGCACAAAGAGCACGCAGCCCAGATACGAGCGGGTGTCATCCCTCCTCCAAGAACCCATCGTGGTGGTGTTCGGATACAGGCACGACGCGAGGGAGTCGAGGTGGTGAAGAAGGTGCGGTGGACCAAGGAACAAAAAGTTGCAAATGCAGAGTACAAGCAGCGCAAGGCCGAGCGCAAGAGCAAGCCCAAGGGGCCCCGGGTGCTCACTGTAGCATAGAACACACACATAGAATCATTTTAATCTCGCCGTTGTTTCTGGGCCTCTTCCCATTCACGCATTTCCGCCGACACCCAGCAATCTTTGACGGACTTGTCCTCGAACACGCTCACCTGCCGCTCGCCTGCTCGCAGGAGGTGCTCAATGGCGCTCAGAGAACGCGGCGGCACGCTGCCAGCCTGTTTGCGAAAATTGTAACGGAGCATTAAATCCCATTTGGCTCGTGTCGTCTCCGGTTTGGAACGTGGAATACGAAGCGTTCTGTCCAGAAATGAGCTACGAATTGTGTGGCGCGCGAAGAGAGGGAGAACCGTCTGTATAGACTCAGAACTTGCCGTTGAAGGCCAGATCGCGGTGCTGTCATCCGAAGAGGAAGAAAAATAGGACAACACAACCGCGTCCGCGCTTGATCTCCGAGTCCCAGTTTTCTCATTTTAGGTCAGGTAATAATACATTTGTCGTCTTAAACACCGAGAACCGCCATCACCCAAGATTCTACCGAGTTTCATACGGGAGAGCGTGGTCAGAAGGCGGCAGTTGAGCGATGGCGGTATATGTGGAACAGTCGGACGGTATATGTGGAACAGTCGGACATTCTCATAAGCAAGCAGCATGCATGCATTCCGCCGCCTGACCAACTGTTCAACTAGCCCCGCAGACAGGGGCGTTCCTCGTCGACTTGTTTGAATTCCACCGACCTTGTTGAACAAAAGACCGTCGTCGAATTAGACCAGGATGGACGGGCCTTTTATCCCCTCTCTGTCAATCCCAAGGCAGCATAGCGTTGAGGAGTCGACTAGTGGAGATTCAATCTTCGAACCGAGGCAGGATTTTGAGTCTAGAAGGAACTTGACAGAACCGAAACTATGGAGCAAGGTGTCTCGGAGATTTCTTCAGAGTGGTCTTCGACATGTCCCCACTTTGCACTGGCGAGTCTCGTAACAGTTTTGGTTGATTGTAGAGCATACGAGGGGTCGGACCGTCCCACTGTAGGAAGAAACCGGGGAGGAGAGCGCGATTGGCACAGCCCAAATAGTGGAAACTTGCTCCATCCTCGCTCATAAGGCAACCAAGAAGTCGCGGAGATGACCACAGGAAACCCATTGAGAACAAAACCTTCACGGAGAAGGACAGCGTGTACGGAACGACTCTGGGCGTGGCCGTGAGATTCCGAACTTGCGTCACCAACCTACCCCCAGAGTGGAGTGTGCACGCAGAGTAGCAGACTGCCCAGCTGTCCAGATTCTGGTCAAGAACATTGGAAGCAAGTTGCTTGAACGATCTGATCATGGCCAGGTTTTGCTCCAGAGAAATTGGGGTGAGAACAGGGAGAAATACATGTTCGAGCTTAGCGAGCAGATAAGCAAGTAGACTGTGGGATACCGGTAGCACCGGCGAGTAAATGTGAGTTTCCGCCGTTGGGAAGCATTGTCCGTGTCGACCTATTCTTCTCAGCTGTAACTGAGGCCTGAGGCGCCGTGTATAATTGCAGGAGGACCATAAGATGTGGCGTCTGTCCTGGCTTGGATACCAATCTCGAATGTCGAGGATTTTTTGGCTGCACAGACCGCTGATATCGCAGTGGAAACAAAGAGGCTTGGCCGCAGCAGTGGAGAAGTGGCTCAGTCCTGCAAAAATGTCACCAGATGGAGTGTCGGTGTCTTCGTCCCAAGCACTCCCCGGGCCGAACCGTGACTGCACTGCCTCAAGTTGAAGACCAACCTCAACCACGTTGCTCAAGTTCAACTTTGGACTCTTCGGATGCGCAGGTTGCTTGGCTTTTTCGGACACAATCCTGCAACCCATTCCGTCCACCTATAGCGGATTTTTGCGGACCCACCCTTCAAACTTTTCTTGGCCGATTTGTTCACATGCACGCTCATTCGGTGTAATCGCCGCAGCGCCCAAGCCACCCGTCCTTCTCAACGAATCACCGACTGGTTCCACGTCTATTCGTAAACTTAGACACACCGTGTCGTGGGAGGTTTCTTTCCTCTCTCGTTCCAATCAACTTATTTCTCGACCGTCATCGACTCTGCCTTGGCTGCTCTCTCCATGCTCTTACTCTCATCAAACGGGTATCATGCGGACACTGCCTGCTTCCCGTCAATTCATTTCACCGTTTCTGCCACCGAGGGAACTTGACCTCGGGTTACCACACCCATGTACAATCTGAGGTTTAAAAGCCACTCTCCAAGCTGATGTGCGTCATAATTCCACTGCAATGCAGCCTGTACAGAGTAAATCTGTGCAGAACAACTCTGCTCTCGACGCGCTGTCAGTGGCCGACAAACTTTGTTTTGCCCAGTTCGGGTTCGCACCCACCATTCAACCTCCTTTCCAATGCGTGCACCATGCATTTCGGTTCCATGCTGGCAACAACCCGCACGCTATCGCCGTCGAGGATGTTTCAGATGCAATTACCTATGCTGACCTCGACTGTCAATCTGACTGTCTGGCTGCTCGCCTTCGTGCATCGGACATCGGCCCAGGATCCCGAGTGTGTCTGCTCGTCGAGCGCTCCATCTCCATGGTCGTTGGGATACTCGGCATCCTCAAGACGGGTGCGGCCTACGTACCGTGCGATGGCAAGATCGTGTCGGACAAATCCTTGGAACACATTATCAAAGACTCGGGATCCAAGATCGTCCTCACGCTCACCAAGTTCTCGCATCGTGTGTCTGGAATGCCTACTATTCTTCTCGACGTACCATGCCAATGCACCGCGGACAACTACTGCCCGAGGCCAGAGGACCGGTCACAACCTCAAGACAGCGTCTATGTCATATATACCAGCGGTGCGTCGGTTCGCCAGACACGACATTCACTTTGCTAAAGTGTTGCAGGGACTACGGGCGTTCCCAAAGGGGTCGATGTAATGCATCGAAATGTGACAAACCGTAAGATTCATTTCATTAATGCTTATGTCTTTTCTTAACATTAGATTAGTCGTTTGTCTCGCTCCTGGCAATCTCGGGATGGGTCCCGGTGTTCGAGTATCCCAGTTGATGAACATTGCCTTTGACATGTGTTGCTGGGTGCGTCGAATCCAATCATCTATGGCAGCAAGGTTAACTCCGAGGTATAGGAGATTTTGGGTAGCCTTTGCAACGGGGCTACACTAGTTCTGCGTGGACAATCTTCCAAAGAATGGCGTGCGGTGATGAAGAAGGTCGATGTTGTTATAGGCACTCCCTCGATGTTGGCTCCTCACGATCCGGCGGACTATCCCAACATCAAGGTCGTCGCTGTTGCCGGCGAGGCCTGCCCTCGAGGTACTGTTGAATGCCTGTGTCACCAACACTACTCATTCGTATCCTAGCCACAGCCGATCTATGGGCATCGCACACACAGTTCTACAATTGCTGTGGGCCTACAGTCAGTGGCATCGCTCTACTGCATCCATTTACTTATCATTCATTTAGGAGGTTACCATTGTAAACACCATGCAATTACATGACTCTGCGCGCCCTCTTGGTATAGGCAAACCCACGCCAAACAACAGCGTGTACGTTCTAGATGAAAATATCAAGGTTCGACAGTTATTTCAAGAACCGGTTTTCTTGGAAGTTGACGCCATGTTACAATTTTAGCCTACTCCCATCGGAGTACCGGGAATAATGTGGGCTGGGGGCCTCTGCGTCACTCGTGGATATCTGAATCTGCCGGAGAAGACGAACGAGCGCTATAAAGAAGATCCGTTTGCCAACGATGGGTACGAGGGACATTCTTCGATTTGTCAATAACTCACAAACTCCATAGATCACTCATGTTTAACACTGGGGATCTCGGGTCATGGCGCGAAGATGGAACATTAGAACATCTCGGCAGAATCGACGATCAAGGTGAGCTCGTTGCTGTTGAGAGAAACTGAAGCTGAACAAATTGCAGTAAAGATCAAGGTTCGTGCCTCGATTTTTACCACCTCAGGATACATTTTAATTCTTCTTCAAGGGGTTCCGTGTCGAGCTGGATGGTGTCGCCGTTGCAATGGAGGTACGCATCGTCCACAGTTTCCGAGTGCCACATCTTTAACGTATTGTTATCAGACCGCCTGTGGAGTCAAAGCTGCTTCGGCACTTTTGATCGACGGAGAACTCTGGGGTTTCGTTACCCCAGACACGATAAGTGTCGAAGAAGTGAGAACAGCAACCGCGAAGATCCAGCCATATTACGCCGTTCCCACACAGATTCTTGCTTTGGGATCATTCCCAAGAACTGGGTGAGTCTACGGCCGTTCCCTGTCGATGGACGCTCATAAATCGGCAGGAACGACAAGACGGATAAGAGGGCACTTCGGGAACTTGCTATCAACTCGAAGAAGAGAGATTCCGAAATTACGATCGAGCCTCTTGTTTCCACCCGGATTGCGAATGGCGCTGTCCGCCAGTTGGAGACCAGTTCATCGTCTTCCACCAGCTCCCTTACGATACGGCCGGTCAAGTCCGACTCGGATTCGTCCAAGGACAGTGTACCGGTTTTCATCATCAGCCAACCCTCCTTCGGCGAGAAACGCCTGTCCAAATCAGACGTCTCGGAAGATTCTGCTTCCCTTGAGCTGAAGCAAGAGGTCGTTCGGCCGGTCTGGGATGGTTACGAGAAGGATGTTTTGCCCGAAAAACTGGAGGGGCGATACTTCCGGAACCTTCGGCATCAGATCTTCTCTCTTTACCGCCGCCTCTTCGGCATCGTTTTCATAACGAATATGGCCATCTTCATCGCAGTGATCGTTCAGGGAGGTGCTACCTCCCAGCGGCTGGGCTTGATCACCATTGCGAATCTCTTTTGCGCAATGTGCGTCTTTTATTCAATGACTGCCGCGTCGGCTAACGATCGGCAGCCTGATGAGGCAGGATTACGTGATCAACATGTTTTTCAATTTCTTTTGCGCCGTGCCGTCTTCGTGAGTACACTTTTGGCACAGTTGACTGGTTCTCATTATTCTGCAGATGGCCGCTTGCCATCCGTCGGGTCTGTGCTCGGTGAGTTGTTCTTCAATTAGTTCGTTGATCTGGCATCACTAACATCTGGTTGAAGAGTTTACCATATCGGTGGCCTGCACAGTGGATGTGCGACCAGTGGTGTTGTCTGGCTGGCGTTGTTATGTGCTCAGGCCACGAGAGAGCTCGTCTTGAACGAAGATACCCCTCATGTGAGCGTCGTCGCGCCTCTGTCAGGTCTACACTTTACTGATGTTGCAAAGGCGTCTGTGGCCACCGTTGCCATTTCGTATACCATTCTCCTCCTACTTTTTGGAATCGTGGCATTCGCGCATCCGAAGCTGCGGAGCAAACGACATGATCAGTTCGAGCGAGTCCATAGATTCTTTGGATGGACTGGTATCGCACTAGTCTGGTGCCAGCTTGTGATCCTGTCGAACGACTACCGCAGCAGCCACCAGTCTCTTCGGGATGCCTTGATTCATTCAGCTCCGTTCTGGATGCTTTTGGTCATGACGGGTGAGTGTTCAGCACCTCATCAGGTTATCTTTTCATTGACATCCTTGCAGGATCCATCATCCTTCCTTGGCTACGATTGCGGAAGGTTTCCGTCAAGAGCGAGGTTCTATCAACCCACGCTGGTTCGTTTTTCTTCTGCCGTAAACGCTGCACATGTTGAAGTTTTAATCAGTGCGGCTTTATTTCACTTACAGTAAGCTAGTTCTGTTTTTCGTCCAAAAGATTCCTTAGCATCTTCTAGGTACGCCGAAGCCCGGCAGTTTCGTCCGTCTGGCTGTGCATCCACTCAAGGATTGGCATGGATTCGCTACGATCGCCGTACCGAACGAGAAGGGCTTTTCGCTCGTTGTGTCGAAGGCCGGGGATTGGACGAACTCTAGGATTATGGACCCGCCCGATAGGATATGGGTACGCGGTGCTCCTGCGTTTGGAGTCTTGAGGATCGTGCCCCTCTTCCGACGGGTTGTCCTTGTTGCTACCGGTAAGCCGACCGCTGCCGTTTGAAACCACGATTGACATCTTCCATAGGGAGTGGAATTGGCCCTTGTGCACCGTGCATCCTTGAGCAGAGAATCCCCATGCGCCTTCTTTGGACATCACCGAATGTTCGGGAGACATTCGGCGATAAGCTTGTGGATGAGATCCTAAGCGCGTCCCCAGACGCAGTCATATATGGTGAGATTTGTCTCCAGCACGGGTGGACTGTTCTAAAGTTCTTTGCAGATACGAGAAAAAATGGAAAGCCAGACATGGTGAAGCTTACACTTCGCCTTGTCAATGAATTCAACGCGGAGGCGGTCTGCGTAATATCCAACCAGAAATTGACCCAGAAAATTGTGTATGGGATGATGAGCAGGGGTATACCCGCGTTTGGAGCCATTTGGGACTCGTAGGAGGCTTGGGGTAATACGGAAAATCTGTACATTAAAAGGTCTAAAGGATAATTTTTGGCTGCCTTGGTCGGCATGGCAATGGCAGAGGTCACGTCGATCTCGTGTTTTGATTCAGCTCCTTTACAATCAACAACCACCCTGTTTAACTTTTTGCTGGTCTCTCTCTTCCGCACAGTTGCTCGACGTCGCTCTGCTTTCCTCCTAATTATCCCTGAGCTCCCGCTCACTCTTGCCTTCGCTGTCTCATACTTCTATTGTCCACCATGTACGACGAGCAGGAACAGGTCCCGGCCACTCCCAACGCGAGAGTAACGCGGACGGTGGCCATTATCAAGCACCATGCGCTGGGTACGGAGACTGCTTTGCTTTACTGCCAACATAACGTCCTTAACTTGATTCAAGATCATCGCTTCGATATTGAGCGCCGAATTCAGGAAGCGAGCTTCGAGGTGTGTCTCTGCCGTTGCAGCTGGAGTCAAACTCAGCCATCCTTACAGATTGTCAAAGAGCGTCAGATGGAATTCGACATCGAGAGCCAACCGGAGGTGTTGATTGAGCTGTTTGGCGACGACGCAGAGTCGCTGGGCGAGTGAGTCTCGTTCTGCACGGCCTCTTGTGTTCATGTCTGAGACATTTTGCAGGGGCGAAGTCTGGGTATACGTGCTGGAGCGCAAGAGGGCGGTCGAGGTGTGGAAGACCCTTATGGGCGACAGAGACCCCGAGATTGCACGGCAGGAGGCTCCGAATTCTCTGCGTGCACTCTACGGGATCAGTCTCGAGAAAAACGGGCTCATGGGTTCTCCGGACATTGAAGCCGCAGAAACTCAGATTTTATCCCTGTTTGCGTCCTCCCCGCCCTTTTCGACACAGGAACTTCCGGATGACGGTCACTACGGATCTATGCGGTCCATGTCGTCGTCGGTGCTTGATGCCCTGCGTCAGAATACTTCTGATGAGGGATACGCCCCATCCAATCCATCCACCAAGGGTGCCAACGGCAAGACATTCCGCGCTCGAGGGCTACCGGCGACCCACGCTTCTCCGGACATCGTTCCCCGTACAACACGAGCCGCTGCTCTTCGTGCCGGCGGGGTCGTCGAGAAGGGTGGTCCATCGGTTCCTCGGGCTCCTCTCACGAAAGAGCAACTCGCAAAGACGTTTGCGAATGTCCCGGGTCATAAGCGGGCGGAGAGTATCGCGGTAGCGTCTACCGCTGCTCCCACTATTGCCCCGCGCATGACCCGTGCCACGGCCCTCCGACTGGGCCTCCCCTTGCCTGCCCCACCTGTCAGGAAAACGAGCAACCCAGATACTTTGGACAAACAAACCTTCGATGGTGTTCCCGGACACAAACGTCGGGAGACCATTTCTGTGGCATCAGTCCTGGCGCCCACGGTCGCGCCGCGATTAAACAAAAGCGCGGCATTACGGGCGTCGAAGGACCAGGCGGCACCTCCATCGTCTTTCCAGTGTGAGTCTGAGAGTAGATGATAGGTGACAATGCTCAATATGTGTTTACAGTCCGTGGGCCAACAGCACCAAAGCTTCCAGGCCTTTCGCGAAGCAACTCGACAAGCTCGCTGCAAACGAAACCCCCCTCTCGCCCCGCGTCAGCCGCTTCAGTGTCGACGCCCGTAGTGCCCCGGGCGCGAACCGCTGCTCGTCCGTCAAGCGTCGCAATGCGACCCGCTGCGTCTCGTCCTTCTATTCTTCCTCCTGCGGCTGCTCCTAGTGCACCCGCCAAAGATCCTGCTCCTGCTCGTCCAAAGCCACGTCCCAGCAGCATCTCAGCACCGTCTATAGCGCCGCGCACAAACCGCAGTGCAGCCCTGCGTGCGGCCAAGCAGGAGATGGAGAATGCTGCTGCGGCTGTCAAGAAACTACGCGTTGGCGGTCCCCGACCGAGCGCGATCACGACCTTCTAAATCATATACGTACAATTTCTTTTTATCTTGTTTGAAGGAAGGATGTGGTCTGCTGGATCTATCACATATGTGTTTTTATCTCTTCTTTATCTTTCATGTATACCTATGTTCACCGAATCTTGTATGATGTTTTTTCTGGTCGAGTTTGTTGTACCTGCTTTGGCAGCAGCGGTTTCTTTCCTTCGATCATGGCTGAGCTACCGGCAAAAGTGACTATTGTATGCCTTCATCTGCTGGCCGTCTTCTACGTTCCTGACGCGACTTTTCCCAAGATGAAGGGCGCGACGCCTGATCTATCGGCAGCAACGTACCAAATTCATGACGAAACGCACACGATTGGGAACGCTCTCCGCTGGATGCTCATGAAAAAGTCTGTCTTGTCTACTGTGCTGTTACCATTCTTGTCGGGTGTCTCAATCCCGGCTCGTTCAGTCCGAAGGTGGAATTCTGCGGTTATAGGCAAGTTTTCGTTGGGGCGACGTATTATATCGCTGACCGTCTTCTCAGTGCGCCTCATCCGTCGGAGAATGTGATCAACGTCCGTATCCAGATGTACGGTGCGTTGACTCCCGTGTTTCCGTGGGCAAGACGAGACCTATATGCATCACCAGACAACCTCTCTTCGCTCTCGGCTCTGATAACCGCTCTATCCGACCTGGACGATTTAGCCGTGACTATTGAAGAAGAGTATGTCGCGTCATTGAAATCGGGTGACTATGAGCGCTGGGACGAGCGCAGTTGATGCATGGGCAAGACAAAAGTAAGATAGTAATGTTTCGGCAACCCGCTCCTGGTTCGATTAAACAAGAAACCCATGATATACAGGGAAGAGATGTGTTTTACAGATTATCATACATTCTAGAGGTCTCCGAACAGCCGTTTTCTGGCAAGATTTAGAGATGCGAATTTGAGAGATGGGACAAGAACTCACAGCGGGATGGGAGCGTCGGTAAATACGGTGGGACCTCCAACCATTTCCCTCGTCCAAACATCGCGGAGGAACCAGCCGATGTGTCCAACGGCGCATCCAACGAGATCTCCGGCAGCGGCTTTCCATGTTCCGTTGAGAATCCACGAGAACGCGACGAGGGCGACGGGAAGGTAGGGCGCGGTGATGGTGAAGAGGCCGAAGAGAGATATGGGGGTGGAGGGGTGGCGCCGGGACCAGAGATATATTGGGACAAATGCCAGGGAGGAGGAAAGGAATGGGAGATTAAATAGTGGTGAGAGGGCCTGGTGGGAGGTTAGAGAAGGAATTTCAGGTAAAGGTGGACGGTACCAATAGCATGATTGAAGACAGGAAGAGTAGCCAGAAGTAGTCGGCCCTTCGGTTTGGAAACGAAGATTCCTCGAGCATTCGGCTGTATCTCATACTGGGCTATGCGTGAGACGCGCAATGGGAGATTGCATTCTACGACGCACAAGAAGAATAAGTGGAAGACAAAGTCCAACGAGATGGGCCCAAAGTAGAAGAATGTCGTCCCAGCGCGCCAGGGTTGGCCATTTAGAAAACTCTTGAGGCTGAAATACAGCTGCAATGGAGTGACTAATTGGCATTGCTGGAAGGTTGTGAGCGTGGAAGCGGGCACCCAAAGAGAAACTGACGACGGCGAGACTGGTGAGGACAGAGAGAGCCAGCCATCCCCTTGTAATGGGAGGGATTTGCTGGACCCAAGCTTCAATTCCGACTGGCATTTGGTTGTGGAGGAGGAGAACGTGTCCTGATCGGTGACGGCATGCTCTCTCTTCGGACCGCTCCGCGACTCCGGCAGGCACGATTTTATTCAGACTCTCCTGCTCAATACTGCAGACAACTCGTCCGAAAGCACGACTATGACTCGTTCCTAATAAGCAAATTCTGGCCAGCTCCGTTGCAGGATGCCTATTTCGCAATCAAAGCCTTTGCTGTGTGTCTTTTTTCTTCATGCATCGGCCCTGCTAATTCGTAACAGACTGAACTCGCCATGGTCCAGGACAATGTAAGCGTTGCGACCATTGGCGCGGTTCGCATGCAGTTTTGGCGCGACGCTATCCGAGACATATATGCCGTGTGTCGCTCGCTACCTTGCATCTTGTTCTCAACTAACCAAAACGATAGGACAGGCCCCCTCGGCATCCTATTGCTCTTGCACTGCATACTGCGACGCGGGAAGCAGACCTTCCAGCCTATCACTTCAAAAGAATCATTGACGCCCGGGTACGCGACCGCTTCAGTCAAGACGCGTTTATTTTATTTCGGCTGGCTGCAGGACGCGGAGCTCAAGGCTGATTCGTACCCTAGCTGCGATGCGCTAGTTTCCCATGCTGAAGGGGCGTCGTCAAGCGTGCTTTACCTGTTGCTGGCTCTGCGTGGGCTCGGCGGCCCTGCAGATTTGGCCCATGCGGCGTCTCATGTTGGGACAGCAGCCACGATCGCGACACTGCTGCGTGCACTGCCACACCATGCCGCGAATCGTCGGCTGCCCATTCCGTTGGATGTCTGTGCCCAACACGGTGTTCAGCAAGAGCTCGTATTTCGGCATGGTGGTGACGCGACAGGTGTAGATGCGGCGGTTTACCAAGTCGCAGTGCTGGCCAACGATCATCTGTTGACTGCCCGGGAGGTATTCAAGGAACACGGGGGCAAGGTGCCCATCGCGGCCATGCCGGTGTTCTTGGCGGGTGTTCCTGTGGCCACTTTTCTATCACAATTAGAAAAGGTGAATTTTGACGCGTTTGCACGGCAGTTGGGGACGCGAGAGTGGAGGGTGTCATGGAACATCTGGCGAGGATATTACCGGCGTACGTTCTGAACGTAAATCTTGATTTTTGTATTGGATGAGACGGAGTTGAGCGGACTCGACCTCTTGTTAGAAGCCCGATATGGGACTCGCTCTGATGCGATTAAGTCGTCGATGATCGAAGCTTTGGCCCACTGGGACGCAAACAGTCTGTTACCACGCAGTCACTCTCTCCTTTCGCCGTCATGAGCGACCTCCCCGACGAGGCCCTAAACGACCTCCCCGATGAGGTCATTCAGCTCACCACTGGCATGAACGACCTTCCCGACGAAGTCCTTCATCTCATCTTCTACGAAACCGCCGAACCCGCCAGCCTCTCCCGCGTTAACCACCGCCTGCTTTCCGTTTCACAAGACCCATTCGTCCGTGCCAACTACTTCATTACCCGGCACGGCGAGCTCCAAGCCATCTACTTTGCACTCGCTCGAGGAAAGCTCCTCACTCCCCGTGTTCTCGATGTACTTTTGTTTCTCGCTCACCGGGGCACGTCAATTAACAAGAGCTGCTCCTAGATCCTCCTCGCCAGCGGAGCCCATCTCTCTCGCTATCTCGTTCAGGTCGCTTTCCATCACTTCTTCCACTCGCACTCGCACTTTACTATCAAACTGCCCTGGGTCCGAAACGTCTCGCTCTCTACCTTTGCGTATTTCCTCAGTCTTGCCGCCGAGAAATTCGGAGAAATTCCGCGTGGCAAAGGCGAAGACGATGGTGCCATCGTCTCTCAGTTTATTAAAGAGGCCAGGCAAGAGTCTCAACATGTAACATGGGAGCAAGTTCGTGACATCTTTGAAACCCACAATGTACGTCTCCAGCAACCGTTTTCGTGGACTACTCGTTCACACTTCCACCAGTTCATCCCGTTCTGCGAACGCGATCCGCTCTTTTCCCAAATTCCCCTCGCCCTCGCCATCGAACCCCGCCTTCTTCCGTATGCCGTCGCCAACGGCTTCCATATGGATGCGAAATACCGCGACTTTGTCTTCCGCAAGATGTTCGAACGGAGCGCAGCCCCCGTTCAAGCACATACAGAGGAGATCGTCGGCAACGTCCGCGAACTATGTCGACTAGATCCCAGTATGTTCGTCACACGGACGGTCGCAGCTGAAGTGTGCCTCGAGCCGAAGACGAACGAGGCTGCGTATCGCGCACTCCGGCAACTCGACCGCGGTGGCGATCTATCTTTTACACTCCGGTACGTAGTTCCAGTTCAGATTTAGTGACCTCGGGCCAACAACCTTGTTTAGCGAACTTATCCAAGACATTATCAAGGTCCGTCCGTTGAATGCCAACTCTACCGCTAATTCTGATACTTTCCATTTAGCTATTTCTCCGCGTCCGGGCTATTACTAGCGCCACCACCTCGCAGATCCTCATACAGTTGTACACCGATTTTCTTGCGCCCTCTTCCACCACGTCAAATTTGGACCCATTGGTCCGACGGGCCATGTTTCTCACAGTTTTTGCGGCAGAGCCTTCAGTACGCGTTTCCGACATGACGGAGCGCCTGGCTCCGCTCAAGCTGGGCCCGTTCACAATTTCCGACGCGGCCGACGTTTTGCTCAGCGCCTTTGTTGAGAAACCTAGTCCAGTCCTGGAGTACTTGCGCCGCGAGGGCGTATCACCCAGTGGACGGAAGCCGACGTCTGCTGAAGTGCGGGAGCTCGCAGAAGAGGTCGCGGTCCGTTGTCTAGGCCGCGACGCTAAGGGCAAGACTCTGAAGCGACTTTGCGACATATACCCAAATGTGAAGCCGCGGATTGTGCAGGCTGTGCTTGGGGAACACGCACGGAGTGTGGAGGAGATTCTTGCTGAGGGTGGGCTGGTGCAAGGGAACTGTGCGAAATTAGCAAAGCAGATGGTTGGTGCTGTATGTAGCGAGGGGGAGGAGACAGACGAGGAGTTGGAAGGTCAAGAGGAGGACGAGGACGAGGACGAAGGTGGCGACTATCGCGAGAGGAGTACGGACGACGAGGAAGAAGATGAGGACGCGCATATGTGGGACCCCGAGGAGGATGAGGGTGCAAGCGTGACCCGCGACCTCGGCGCCATCAGTGTACGCCTAAAGCTTCTTTTGTGCGCAGGATCCTGACCTTCTCCATAGCTCGAACCTTTGACTACGATGATTCGACGCGACGAGAATCAGGGTACCCGGGGACGTCGGCGCTATTACCACACGTATCACTTGAACACCCTGGGCAGTAACTCGAGGCTGCCAATCGGTGAGTCTGATTAAACGTTGGCTCGACCAAGCTAACTCGCGGCCAGATCATCATTCGGTGGCACGTTGGATAAAGATTGAATTTGGTTCCAAGAGCAGTGTCACCGCCGTTTTCCTCACCCACGCAGTTGTGAACGGAAATCATTCGGTGCGTCTTCGGGCATGCATGCAGTTCAAGAAGCGTTGGCTAATTGGGAGCAGGTTCTGAATACATATTTGCACCCGGTTCATGGCATTCCTGTGCCGATTACGCTAAAGCATTTCCGTTTGATGGCGGCTTTGGGGACGTCGTGCGCGGTGCGTTTGGACGACTCTCGATGGATGAATGCACGCTGACCCCGACCGGTTAGGATTATAATTTATACGAACGCATCAAGGCGGGAGCGCCGTTTTACGCATCAGAAGAGGATTATATCTCTGGCAGTGGGGACACGGCGTCGGTCTTGATGAAGAAATTGGACAAGGGCAAGGGCAAGGCAATCAAAGTGGAACCCGTTGAGATGCGCCCTGTGAAGGTGGAGCCCGTTTCGCCTCCTCGTGGCCGGAAGCGCCCACGACGCTCTGCGGCCACCGCCGTGAGCTCGTATGCGGTGCCGGACTCGGACGACGAAGCTATCACGAGCTTGGAGGACCGCGAAGGCGAATACGCCGAATTCCGTGGCATTTCAAGCAAGGACAAGGTCAAGGTCAAGGTCAAGCCTGTGCAGATAGTGTCGCCGCTAGAAGAATGGGTCAAAGCACTTGAGGAGATTAACAAGGAAGAGCAGCGCAAGGTAGGGCTCGTTGATTGTTGACATTGGTTTCTGATGTGCTGCTTCAGTATCGAGAACAGAAGAAGCAGGCTGATAGGGACAAGGGGGAGGGACCGAAGGCTCGGGTGTCAAAGGTACCGTCGTGCTTCTACCTGTGACCGTGTTTGCTGACCCGCCGTCGGCAGAGCGACTTTTTCCGTTCGTTGACATCTCACCTGCGCACCTTGCGCGATTTGGAGCAAGAAGAACGCAAATCCCGCAGCGGGTCCGATGGACAGGATGGTGAGAGTGACGCCGAGGACGACGAATACGTCTGCCAAGGCGCATGCCGAGCGAAGAGACGCCGCACGACGGCGTAGGACTGCATTTGCATTGCACGGAACGAAATCATGACTTGAACGAACTGAAACGCACATTATAGCATTCATTACCCAGCATAAGCATACCATACCACCCACAGCACGCACATTGTCCATACATTTTATAATACCGTACATCGTCGCAGTAATAGTCTTGGTCAGTAGAGAAGTGAAGTGAAGACATGATCAGAAGCATTCCCTTTTGGATCAACCTCTTCCTTCCCATGAGGCTTCCTCAAGTAAAAGGGACTGGGGCAACATGTGGTAGCCTCAGCCTTGTCTTTCTCCTCCTCTCTGCATGAAATTCGCTGTGTTGTCGGCACTCATCATCCCTGTCGCTGGTCATGGATGGGTGGGCAGTATCGCTGTGGCCGGCAAGACGTATCAAGGCAATGGTCTGGGGACTTCTGGATCTGCAAGCGTAGAGGATTTGGTGTTTATTGGACGCAGCACTAACCGGTCATCCAGGCGCTGCGTCAGGTAGACACAAATTCGCCAGTCACCTCGGTCTCCGACCCGAATCTTGCCTGTGGTCCAAATGCCCAGCTTGCCCAGGATGTGGCGAATGCGAATCCCGGGGATTCCATCGCCGTCAACTGGGTAATTCTTGCGTCTTTGCGTCTTTTCGGGGCAGAGTTGTAATGACCATTACGCCAGGTATCAACCGCGGGAGCTTGGTTTCACGATGTAGGCCCGCTCCTCACGTATCTGGCTAGCTGTGGTATCGCCTCGTGCACCCAGTTCGACGCCTCTCAAGCAATGTGGTTCAAGATTCAGCAGTCTGGTCGCGACGCCAACGGGTGGGTCCAAGCGGAGCTGAGTATGTTATCTTTCCTTTGTGAGGATTTCTTGACGACCCGAGTCAGATTCCGGAGCGCCTGCCAACTTTACTCTGCCCGCAAACCTCGCGCCGGGAAATTATCTGCTGCGCCACGAGATTATCGCGTTGCAGAACGGTGTGTCGCCGGGTGGCGCTGAGTTCTATGCGAGCTGTAGCCAGCTTGTTGTCGCTGGCTCCGAGTCTGGGGGCCCTACGCAAAGCGAACTTGTCAAGCTTCCGGGAGCGTACTCTGCCACAGATCCTGGAATACTCGTCGATGTAAGGCGGTCATCATGCTCTCAATCCGGTTGATTAAACGTTTAAAAGGTTTATACCAATCCGAACGCACCCTACACGTTTCCCGGGCCGCCTATCGCTGCGTTTGTTGCTCAAGGTGGAGGTGGTGGTGATGCCCCAGCCTCGCCTGCCACCACTCCAACACAACCACAACCTTCCGCCGGGACCACAAGTCCTTCCAAGACACCTACTTTGAGCCCACCCGCTGCGCCCAGCGCTAGTGGCACTTGTGTACTGCGGAGAAACGTCCTGACACCCAAGAAGCGGTGGCATCGCAGCCTCCGCAATCTTGCATTTTTCTCCAAGTAAGTTAATAATTTATGTGAAGGCATGGGAATAATTAATCGGAGCGGGCTTCCATGTATGTAGTGTAACATAGACATGTATTTTTGCTAGGATTGTATTCAGTCGGCCTGCTTGACGGGAGTCTGCGCTGTCTGAGCTGGAGTCATGAACATCGAGAGGCCAGCACCGGGGTGGCCGAGGCTCTGTTCCTCGAGCTCAATTTCTCGGCTCTGTTGGGTGAGCGAGCAAGGCGCGCAGCAGCAGGCAAGCAGACAGTCGGAGGCTTGATCGCCGCGAATGGCATAGCGGGAGCGAACCATTTGGCGGCCACCCATTCCGACCAAGCCGCCGCAACCCAGGCAATGGGCTACACCGTCTGTGGGGCTGTTAGTCTGGGATTCGAATCTTGTAGGGAGAGGTACGGACACATGATACTCTCGTTTGATATAATTCCCTCCATGGGATCCTTGCTGACGACGCCCTGAAGGTTTGTCAGTGGTAATATCGAAAGCAGCTAGTATCAGCTTACATTGACTTCCAGAGCCTGGTACCGGGCGTTGATGCGACCGTAGGAAACGCACGGCAAGAACCAAGAAACGAGACCTAGAACAAATGTGAGATTTCTGGACGCTGCGATTGAGGAAACTCACAGGTGAGGGGATCTGCGAGGCAGTCGAAGATGCCATGAGACCATTCACGCTGGCCATCAACCATGGGGACGTTGTTTGCATTGCGGTTTCCGCCGGCGGCCGACATGGGCTGAGTGGCATGGGGCTGTTGATTGTACTAAATAGTGGATTGAGATAAAAACAAACGTTGAAAAGAGCCAGAGGGAGCCTACAGCCATTGAATCAGAAGCTGAAAGTGAGTGTGTGGGGTGTGTGAAAGGCACCGAGGCAGGAATCTCGTTGAGGGTTCAGCCTTGTTGTCCGGGCTCTTATACCTTTGTAATTTTTGCGAGTTGACTGACACCTGCCTGAGTGTGGGCACTAACAAGACAGGTACAGGACGTTAACGTTCAGGGTTGCTTCAGGGTAAGCCATGAGTGACACGGAGAGCGCCAGACGTCGCTCAAACAATCGAAAGGTGAATTCCATCTAGAGATGAGACGCCAACACGCGGTTTGAGAGGGTTTGAGTGCCATGAATGGTGACGGTACATTTGAGAACCCGAATGGAGAAGGCAGCCCGGATCACTTCTTCGGCTTGGCATGAGCACCCATCGCGAAAAATTCAATAGCAAGGCGCGCCAGTCCACTGCGGGCTCAAGGAAGAAGGGCAAGACCAGGAACAAGAACACCGACACCGTCGCCGATCCCAATGCAGACATTGTGGTCCCTAAAACCAAGGAGCAGCAGGAGTTGGACAGAAAAGAAAAATTGAGAGCAGAGGTAGGTGTGTACTGTCCCGCGTTGCATCGACCCTCTTTGACAGCATACTATAGCTTGAAGCTCAGTCCGACTCGAAATGGAATGCCAAAAAACGGAAACGCCTCGATAAATACATTGTACGCATGGATTGAACAAGTCAGTCTATGATCACTAATTTTGTAACAGGAGAAAAAGCTCAAGAAGGAGGAGAGACTGGTTATCTTTGAAAAACTGTCGTACGTCCTGCGCCGTATCTGTATCACTCCAGCTCTAATCAAGCGCGCTCAAGTCAAAGTCAAGCTACCCTTCCAACGACGCTCCATCTCCAATCTTCTGCCACTCTTGGAACAGGCAAATCCGCCACCCATCAGGACCGTCTGGACAAGCTCGAGGACAAGGAAATACGACGTGCACTGGATGGCCGCGCTGGACAGAGGCGACGCCGTCAAGAGGACTCTTACGCTGTCACTGGCCCAGATCTCGACGTAGATGACGACGAGCCAGATGACGAACCAGTCGCTGGACCTTCGAGTCTGCCCAAGACATCTGCTGTTGGCAGCGCGTTACAACGCAACCCAGATGGAACAGTCGTCACGCCAAAAGTTGTGCCGAGATCGCAGGGCAAAAAGGTGCATCTTCTCTGACCGTTCATCTTCGTTCTTGATCTTTCAATGTAGAGCGCTTTCAAATCTTGGAAGGACAGACGCAACGTAGCGCCCGCAGTCGAATCAGACTCTTCGTTCGATAGTTCGGACTCGGAAAACGACTCTCCGGAGGAAAAGGATGGTTCCGACTCGTCCGAATCGGAGGAAGATGATGCTAGCGACCAAGAGGAACCTGCCGAAGCCACACCTGCGCCGACAAAGCGCAGTTTCAAGGAATGGGCTCTGAAACAATTGAGTATCGCTAAAGGAGTGGACGCCCCAGTGGAGTTGCGTCCCCCCGAAGAGCCATCAACTGCCGCTCCTCCTCCTCGCAAAAAGCAAAAGACAACCCACTCGAATTCGAAACGAGGTCCCCTGGGAGAAGATCTCCAGCTTCCGTCTACCGCATTTGCACAGCATGTCCTCCACTCCTCCTCGCCTACTTCTCTGAAATCTGTCCCCGTTTCGCGTCCGGATGATGTCAGCGAGGCCAGAGTTCTTCTCCCTATCGTCGCAGAGGAACAGCCGATAATGGAAGCTATCCTCTTGAACCCAGTGGTCATCATTTGCGGTGAAACCGGTAGCGGGAAAACGACTCAAGTCCCTCAGTTTCTTTATGAGGCTGGTTTCGGTTCTCTGGGGAGTGGTGAGTGCTCTTATATTCGCTTTTTGTCCGTAGCCTCAATATGCCGTAGATAATCCTGGAATGATTGGCGTCACACAGCCGCGCCGAGTAGCAGCCATGTCGATGGCTGCCCGCGTCGCTCATGAACTGTCACTCCCGTCTTCCCGTGTCTCGTACCAGATTCGGTACGATGCTACGGTATCACCGACGACTTGCATCAAGTTCATGACCGACGGTGTTCTTCTAAGAGAACTCGCCACGGATTTCTTACTGACCAAGTACTCGGTCGTCATAATCGACGAGGCACATGAGCGAAGCATGAATACGGATATCCTCATCGGTGTTTTGAGCCGTGTTCTCAAGCTGCGAGAGGACATGTGGAAGAATGGGACTGCCGACATCAAGGTAATTACTCTTGCGTCAGTCTCTAATAGCTGTTGATCCATCCTCGTAGCCACTGCGACTGGTTATCATGTCAGCAACGCTGCGTGTTAGCGATTTTGCAGAGAACAAGACGCTGTTCCCTACCCCTCCACCAGTCATCAACGTCGCCGCTCGTCAGCACCCAGTCACCATCCATTTCAATCGTCGAACCTTCTCGGACTATGTAACGGAAGCGGTCAAGAAGACGACGAAAATTCACACCCGTCTACCACCAGGCGGCATCCTCATATTTTTGACGGGCCAAAACGAGATCACGGGTGTGTGCAGGAAGTTGGAGGCCAAATTTGGTGCCAAAGCGCTGGAACGGAAGCGCAGGATGCGGCAGTCAGCTAGTAATGCACCGGATCAACCAGAAGCTACGGCCGAAGGTCTGATCCGGCCTGCGCAAGGTATGAAAGTATTGTTCCGTCGGCTGCGTCAGTTGCTCATGTGATGTAGCGGATGTCGAGGCAGAGGATCTTGATCTGGGAGAGCAGCAAATAGATGATCTCGCACTCGACGTGGACGCCGACATGGACGAAGACCAAGATCCTGACGCGCTGGACAGCGACGAAGACACGGAGGAACACCAACTGGACAGGGAGCTTGGATTGGACTCTGATGAAGTCGATGGTTTGTTTTATTTTACCGGCGCCAGCCGTGTCTGATCTGTATACAGCGACTCCGATGCACATCGTCCCGTTGTATTCTCTGCTACCCAGCGAAAAGCAGATGCTTGTTTTCAAGCCTCCACCAGAGGGTTCTCGTCTGGTTGTTGTTTCGACGAATGTGGCGGAAACGTCGCTCACGATACCTGGCATCCGCTATGTTGTGGATTGCGGACGAGCCAAGGAGGTAGGCTATTCCATTCCCGCTTGGTTTCCCTGCTCATCTACTGGTCCACTAGCGGCGATACGATATAGCGAACGGCGTACAGGCTTTCCAAGTAAGCTGGGTCTCCAAAGCATCTGCGGCTCAACGCGCTGGTCGGGCGGGTCGCACAGGGCCCGGCCACTGCTACCGGCTCTACTCTTCCGCCCTGTTCGAGCATCAATTCGACAAGTTCTCGAAACCCGAAATCCTCCGGATGCCTATTGAAGGCGTTGTCCTACAAATGAAGAGTATGCATATTGATGCCGTCGTCAACTTTCCCTTCCCGACCCCACCTGATCGTGCGACCCTATCCAAAGCGGAGAAGGTTCTTGGCCATCTTGGGGCTTTGGGTGATGCCACCTCTGTGGAGAAGGGTATCTCTGCGGCTGTGGGATCTTCTCATGACGGCCAGATTACTGAGCTGGGGCGGCTCATGTCGTTGTTCCCGCTATCACCCCGGTTTTCCCGGATGTTGGTGAGCGGACAACAGCAAGGGTGTTTGCCATTCGTCATTTCCATCGTTTCTGCCCTCTCTGTTGGGGACCCATTTCTCCACGACGAGACGTTGACTGCAGAGGACGATGACGATGACGACAAACCGGGCGATCGGGCTCGTCGCAAGGCCTTTTTCACCTCACAGCATGTATGTTCCTGTTTGTCCATCTTCTTATCATATCTGATGACATCAGACCCATTCCGCTTTGGGAAATTTCACCAGCGACATTTTCCGAATTCTCTCTGTAGTCGGCGCATATGAATTCGCGGGCGGCGGACACCAATTCTGTATCGATCATTTCGTCAGACTCAAAGTTTGCTACCTTGTCTACTTCCAAGAGTCCTGCTGATGGATATTCAGGCTATGGAAGAAATACACAAACTGCGAGCCCAGATCAGCAATATTGCTCGCGCAAACTTCCCCGCCGCCGAGGCAGGCTTTACTTCCAAACTCCTGCCACCGAACGAACTACAGCTCAAGGCCATCCGTCAATTACTGACGGCCGGCTTCATCGATCAGGTGGCTGTGCGCAAGGATTGTGTGCAACAGACGGCATCTTCTGGCGTCAAGTATTCGACTGCCAAGGGGGTGGCTTACAAAGCCCTGGGCGTCTCGGAAGACGTCTTCATCCATCCCTCGTCTGTTCTTGCCAATTCTCCCCCGTCCGAATACGTCGTCTTCAGCGAGTTGCTTCGTACGAGCCGTGTCTGGATCAAGGGCGTCACCGTCATCAATCCCGCGTGGTTGTCGTCCCTCGCCAACGACGCCCTGTGCACATTTTCCAAACCCACAAAAAATATAGCTGGAGAGATGATGGTCACCCCGCGGTTCGGGCCTGATGGCTGGGAACTACCACCCATCAAGGTGCAAAATGCGCGTCCTACTCGATATTAAATCATACACGTGTACATATGCTACAGTTTGAGTATTGATTAGTACGGCTCATATCCCATTAATTGTATACAGTGGTTCTAGCTCTATTTCATCTCTGAAATAGGTGTCGTCAGTTGTGGACATGGTCCTTTAGCTGACTTGACCGACCTTCTTTTTTGGTATAAATATGCTGCTGGAAGGATCTTTGGGACGTGGTGGCCTCGGCTTTGGGTTGGGTTTGGGAGCCTTGGACGACGATGGCTCGTCAGTCGGCGCCTCCGATTTCCTTTTGAGAGATTGCACAGGCGCCGCAGGCATCGGTAGAGGAGGAGGAGGGGGTTCTATCGTCCGCCGGTCGACGTCCATTTTCATCTCCCGCGGTGTTGTCAGATCTGAGGGTATGGGAGCGACAGGGGCGATGGACTTGGGCTTTGTCGGCGCAGAAGGGAGATTTTGGACAGCTGCGCTACTGGCCGTAAAGTACGATACGTCCGCGCTGACCAGGGAAGCGCGATCACGTGCATCGGTTATAATGGAGTTCCAGATTTCGTTGCTCCGGGAGAGGGTGGGAGCATTGCCAAGGATGAAGAGGGAACTCTTTGCTCTGGTCAGAGCGACGTTCATCCGACGGACATCGGACAGGAATCCAATCGACTCTAGGCCTGGTCCAGCACGGACGCAAGACAGGATGATGATGGTTTTCTCTTGACCTTGAAAACCGTCCACCGTGTTGAAATCTACCGTATGCACCACATCTGCACCAAATGCTTGGGTAAACTGTCGACGCAGTTCGACTATTTGTGCACGATACATGGATATGACTGGAAAGGGAGGTCGGCAACAAACCACACGCAATAACTCGCAACATACCGCCCACTTGACCATCGAAATCTGTGCTGCCAAAAGCTCTTCTCAGGCGCGAGAACAAGGCGACTGCAACTTGACATTCAGTCGTGTTTTTGACCGAACGACCACTCTTCTCCTCAACCGACTTGATATCCAGGAAACGATAAACTCCGAATTTGGGATCCTTGTGCCATGGCTTTTCCGTTTTCCTGGCCATATCGGGACCGTCCTTGAGGCGTGCTTGATAGAAAAGAGTACTGGGCAGCTGGGAGATGGTCGGGTGCATACGATACTGAATGCTCAGCAGATGCATTGAGTTCGGGCACACTTTTTGTAAGCGAACAAAGAGGGATTCGTTGTATCGGAACTTGGATGCCTGCGAAGCGTCAGGTAAAGCTAGCTGCTTATGGTGTCAAAAAAACAGACCTCTTGCGAGAGCACTGTGGGCGGCAGCTGCTGGGGATCACCGACCAAGATAGTATGCTTGGGTTGGTATTTGAGGGGAATGAGTGCGCTGAGTTCGATGGCTTGTGACGCTTCATCGATTATCACCATCTCAATGTCGAGGTCTTGCAGAACGTCGCTTCCTGACCCTGACAATGTCGCACAAATTACATCAGCACCTTGCAGAACCTGCAAGCGATGCGCTCTTCGACTGGGAGAAATAAATATCAGCGACTGTCGGGGAATTACTACTTACTCGGCTCACCTCTGTTCGAGGCCACGTGACTCTTTGATCCGATTATCTTTCACCTCGTCGTATCGTTTCGCCAGACTGGTCCGTTTCGCATTGAGGCGGGTGATTTCGTCGCTGAGCAAGACGGACCGAGTCGAGTTGTCATTGATAGCATCGAGTTCCTCAAGTTTCGCCGTTCTCTGTGCTTTGATGGCGGCAAGTTCCGTTCGGAGACTCGCCAGCTCAGCCACAGCCCCTGTGTCCTTCCCTGGGTCCAATTTATTGTCTACCAACTGGTCCAGAGAAATGTCCACGACGTTTTGATTCATGGCTTTAGTCGCCCCCAGGCGGACAATGCTCCGACCCTTGCTCTTGAATGCTTCCGAGTCACGAATCCGATGGGCGATTTCGTCAATGGCGGCATTAGATGGGGCACAAATGAGAATCTTCTGGGCTACATCGGGCTTGGGGTTCTTTGCGTTCGGGGCCGTGATCTTCCTAGAGCGATTGGCAAGGTAGGCCAGCACCAGGGCCACTATAGTGCTTGTCTTGCCAGTCCCCGGCGGCCTGAGTTTGTCAGTATTTACTCACTGCCGAAAAAAGTGATCGCACCCTTGGATCAAAGAAAATCCGTCCGTGTCGAGGCAACAAGAAATCGCCACAGCCTGCGGCTCGTTGACCCGATACAAGGCCATGGTTCTCTGCACGTTCGCCTTGTTTGGTGTGGCAATAGGCGGCAAAGCTGGCCGAAGTATCGAAGGGCAGAGATCAAAGTAAGTAAGCCCAAGAAGCGCAGCGTACTCTCGGGTGACGGTGCTCAAGCTGCGAAGTACGATCAGTAAGGCCAGGGCAAATGAATGTGCTCGTACCTGAACACCTGCAGAACCTGCCACTCGGTGTCAAGCGCAAGACCGGGATCCAGTCGAGCGAGGCATCGGACCTTGGCCTCTATGGCTTTACCCATCGGTGTCTTGTACTGCTCGACTTTACCGAGAACCGACAACGCCCCTTGTTTCAGCAAAACCACATCCGACTCTGTGAGGCGCCAATCCCTTTTAACACTACCGTTATACGTCATGTCGATATCCACCCAATCGTCGACGTATTGTCTCGCATTGATTTTGAAGGGATAAGCCTCGCCGATGTCCTCCTTGGATTGAACGATTTGAGCCCAGCACTCGAGATAGAGCAATGGCTCGAATACTCGAAAATAATGATCGTAATCCGTGAATCGATCAACCGGTACGTCAGTTAGTCTGAGCGGAGGACCGGAAGGATGGGCGCCATCATGGTGGTAGCTCCAAGATAAAATGGTTTTGTAAAGCCCGGACAAGTCTGGCTTGAGTCTCTGGAGTTTTGACTTGGCTTGTAACCGTCGCTCTGCTCGCTGCTGGATGGGATTTTGCACAACATCCATGAGCTTGATCTGCCGCTGTGGTGCATGGGGCTGCTTGACTTTGGTCGAGCGCTGCAAGTTCGAAAGACTCGCTAATGTCCCTTGGGATTCCTGCTCTTGGTCATCGTCCTCGCTGCTCTGCTCAGCCTCGCTGCTATGGACGGACGTAACCGAAGGTGCCACGGAGGAAGGGCGCGACTTGGATGGCCCTGCAACAGCGGACCGGTGGAACGTAGGGACCGACTCGAGGCTATCCAACTTCTGCTGGTCCTTGGCAGTGAAAAACTCGTCGGCCTTGGCTTTACCGCTTGATCGAGCTGGGGGTTTGACCTTTCGCTCAGCCTTTTGCGGCTTTTCCGAGCCCTTCGTGCGCGGTTTGGCCTCCTCTATTTGAACCACAACCTTTTCGGGTTCTTCCGTGAACAATGCAATCGCGTTCTCCAGTCTCAAAAGGCGAGATTCGTCCAAGCGGCTCTTCGTATTGTCTTTGCGCGCGTCTTGTATATGCTTGGTCATCTTCTGCAGGCTGGCCTCCAGCGGTCGGACCTGCGTTTGATGAAAAACATTGAGGAGCGACTGCAGCAATTCGAACATCTGATACAGCAGCTCCTCATTCGAAAGCCGAAGCCACCTGGCCAACTCGGGCAGCACTCGTTGGAGGTCATCCGCCATCTGCTGACCAATTTTGGACAGTTTTCCTCCCTCATGTTGTACATCCGAACGAGAGTTGGCCGCCGTCTCAAAGACGCGGAACTTGTCCAATAACTCTCGCCCGTAGATGAGAGCGTCCCGCATCCAAATTATCATCTCCTCGTTCTCGAAATAGTTGGCCCACGGTGGGGTGCGCTTGAAGATAACAGTGATGGCCTTGTTCAACAAGTTCCACAGCGCGGGCAATCGGGAACAAGGGCCTGTCTTGTCTTCAGGACGCAGGAAGCGGGAGCTGAACAAAAGTCCATCGGAACGAGTGCAGAGGACTTCGACGACGTCCTGGAGATACTGCACAAGGTGCTTGGCAAGGCTGCATGCCTCGGTCACCAAAATCGCATATGTAGTGAACGTGGTCAAGGAGGCGAACAAGCCGTCGAGGGCAGCATCCGGGTGGTTCTCCAAGAGGGCTCGATAACAATCTTGGCGACCATCGACGTCGAAAGCAAAGCCGACAAGACTTTGCGCTCCCAATTGGATATCCTCGATCGGGGAAAGGAGCAACACAAACACATTCCGGACCACACCTGGACGTCGGAGGAAATCGAGAAGAGATGTGGATCTGCTGCTTTCGGTGAACCGCGTAAAGGCATCTCGCAGACCGGTCCAGATCATACACATCGCACGGTTGACCCCGAGCTGATCGATTTGAGATTTGGCGAACGGCTTTGGACTGAGGATATCGAGATGTGCGGCCTGGGCAAGCGCCTCGACGATCGCGGACATCCCATCATGGTCGTTGGGCTGCAGCGATTGATACACCTTGGCCCATGATTGAGATCCTCCAATCAACGGTATGTCCGCTTCATCGATCTGTGCCTGTTTGGCTAACGAGCCGCAGAGGGAGGTTATAGCCCGCGAGATGCAGTTGATGTCGTCGAGCATGACCGTTTTCATCAGCTGGCAGGCGGCGTGTCTCGCTGTTGTCCATGCGGAGGTATCGTAAGACTTGGAAAAGGCTACGTCGACTATAATCGACGCATGGATATCGAAGAATTTCGACATGGCCTTTGAGGGGATTGCCTTGCGGCTAAACAAATTTGAGAATAGCTGGAATGATAAATAAGAATATGGGATCGAGGCTAAAAGGCATTTACATTGAGCGCGGTTAGCATGACACTGGGTCTTGCATCCGCGAACCGTTCGTGTTGCAACTCTTCGCAAAGGAAGTCGGCCATTTTTGCAATGAGTTCTGGTTGAGAAGGAAGACCTTTGGTCGCGGACAGATAGACAGAGCACCATGATAAATGAGGGTGTGCTTTGTAAGCAACGGTGTGTTGCCGCAACAACTCTGCAAACGAGGCATTCTCCTTGACCGAATCAAAAATGACTTGTGGATATTCAAGTCCCTCTCCTTCCCAGAACGAGCGTCCGACATGACCCGTGAGATATTCGAACGAGTCCAGTACGCGTGGAAAATCTACCCCAGGGTGAGGCTGGTTGAAAAAGCATCGCCATGAAACTGACTCACGAGATCCGACATCATGCAGATGCCCGTTGACTATACGAAAGATGGTACCCTTTTCAAGATATTCAGCTGGAACTTGTCTTAAAACGTCGGAGAACCCCTCCCAAAAAACTTCAGGGGCTTTTGCAAAGGGGAAGGGCATGCGAGGAGGTTGGGCTGGGTCTAACGCCTCGCAGAGCGCCTCCAAAGCAGATACGTGCGAGGGAGAAAAGGTTTCTCGAGACATGGGAGCGATTGAACTCTGAGACGCTTGCTTTTTGGCCCACGCCCTGACGCTGGGACTCTCATGGGCCAACAGCAGGAGCAGCCCCGCGGGAAGCGGATCGGATGGCCAGCCGTGGATGTAATCGTTGGGAGGTTCGCGCTGGATTATATCCAGTACCTGAGGATCTAGCAGGATGGCGAGGTTTGTCACGACGCGGAAGGAGATTGCGGGATGTACGGCAGCCAGAGGCTGGTCACCGATGTCCTCCACGACTGATGTAGCCTCCCACTTTTCGAAACTTTGATAAAACCCAATGAGAACCTCGGGGGAGAAGGCGCCGAAGTAACTGTGGACATGAGAAGGGGTCGGGTAGAGGTAGAGAATGCCAACACGCACGTGTTTTTTGAGCTACTCTTCGCGTCTTGTAGCCCTTGGACACACCCGGTACAGGATTTGAGACATGAACGAAACTTTTTACGCCAGTCCTCAACCAACGGACTCGAATAGGCGAAAAGTCTGATGAGGAAAGTGGCTGCTCCGATGGTGGTTGAAGTGGCACGAGAGCAGAACCAATGCAGACATCCATCTGACGAGGTGGGAAGTACGGCCATTAAGTACTTGTAAAGGTCGGCCAGAACCGTGTCAGAGGCACCGGCATTGTCCACAGGAAAATCGCGGAGACTGGCTAATCGTTTGTCGAGGGAAGAGAGACTGTCGGAAGAGGCCATAGGGCCAAAAGGCGGTATCCGACCTGTCCCCAGATACGCAGGCTGGACAAGGGGAATCTGGGCACGTAGACTCGGAAAAGGGTAGGCTTGGTACCACCCTCTCTAGTACTTTCGTTCAGATCACGTAGAGGAAGGGTCGACGCGACTGAGGCGTGATCCCAGATCACGTGCACAAGGCATTCCTTGACCTAGACCTCCGACTTGACCTACCGGCTGCATGGATCCCGTCGACCTCGAAAAGCTGAATTCGCTGCTTGAACACGACGTCGGTGTTAGCGAAAAAATCAAGGAGCAGGTCAAGGAATTCGACAAGAAGATCAGAATTATCGTCGGAATACTGGGCAAAATACACTCGACGCCGTCTGGTTCCAGTATGAATACGTTTCATAAATTTTTGGGAGGCTAAATTGTCTCTCAGTGCCTCAGCTTATCGAATCCGTACAACCTGTCCTCTTGAGTTGCCGGGAGATTACAGCTGCTATCGCTGATGTTATTCCCAGAGACCAATTCTGGAGATGGAAGGACTCTTGGTCCAACTCGATTCGAGCTGCCGTTTTTGCGTCTGCCCTGATCGAATACCTGCGCACTGGGACTCTGATCTCACTTGCTCGCGTCTCTTCTGAAATCCTTGGAAGTATGTCTAAATTGTCACCGACCCCGACCAGGTCTCATTTTCTTCCAGTCCAAGACGAGTGGAAGGATCGATTTTCGTTGCCGGTGGAGGATTATCTGCATGGCCTCATCACCATGGTCAATGAATTGGTAATCTCTCATATCTGGCGAGGAAGCCTGTTCCTGATTCATTCTAGGCGCGATATTCTGTTAATGCGGTCACCCTCGGAAACTTTGAGGAGCCGATGAAGATATCAGCCTTCGTCAAGGAGCTCTTTAGTGGTTTCATTATGGTACGCCACATTTTTTTCAAGTTTCATTTCAACTAATATGGCCCAGCTGAATCTCAAGAATGACTCTTTGAGGCGGCGGTTTGATTCACTCAAGTACGATTTAAAAAAGGTCGAGTGCGTTTGGTTAATACGTGTCCCATGATCTGACTTGGCAACTTTTCGAAAAGATCGAAGAAGGTACGCATTTTTGTCTTGCCCATAACTGGCGTATCTTCACGCGCACACAGTGGTGTACGATGTATCTCTGCGTAAGCTGGCGGTTCCCGTCAAGTGACGTTGGTGTAAAGGATAGGAAAATGTGTAACCCTAGAAATGCGAGACCTTGTTTTACCCCATTCAGTATGCAGTGGTTCTCTGTTGTGTGACTATTCATCTCAAGATACAGAAATCATACAAAGCTACAAGTTACATTACAAGACGCCTCACTCCACGGGAACCACGACAACACCCTTGTCCTCTGCCTTACTGACTGTAATCCGGAGGACTCCATCCTCCAATTTGGCCGTGATACTGCTTGTGTCGACCGGACGCGGCAGGAAGACGGTTCTCGAGAACTGCCCAATAACAGACCTCTCTGTCGATATCTGTGTCGATTTCTCTGCAGCTAGTTAAATCAGCAATACGACCGAATGGGATTCGAGAAAACATACCTTCCAACGTCGGCTGCTCGCTGTTGCTGTTCTCGTCGCCGCCCTGGTTGGTACTCGACATCACCTTGCCCTCGATAGAAAGGCTACGTCCTCCCTCCCCAACTCGCACCTCCAAGTTCTCTTTCTTCACCCCCGGCACCTCGGCTTCCACGACGTACGAATTTCCCGTTTCACGGACATCGACGGCGGGACCGCGTAACATGTCGCGGTTGAGGGAGGAAAAGAAGGGATCGTCGAATAGTGACCGCGAGCGTCCACCAAAACCGACGAGCGGCCTTGCGATGGGCTCATCCAGCATGCGGAAGAAGGGGCGGAACTCGTGCAGGAGCTGGCGTGCGATAGACATGTGTTTTGTGAATGCAATACACGCAGCGTTCGATTCCTTTATATACAGATTTCATTCGGTCATCGTGTGAAGGAGACCTCTGGAGAAAGGACTAGAAAATTCATGGGCATTCCAATTTCGGAGATGACGTAATAACCCTCAGCTTCCAGGCCATTCCACCACCCACTCGGCTGATACAGAATGCTCTTGGCCGTCGTCGTCCTCGAATTTCAGCTTGTAAATGTGTTTAGATGAAGGTGTCATCTAACAGTCAAGGTCAGCCTGCGAAGGACAACATTCACGGATTATCTACGTTCGGCTTTGTTGCGGGGAGACTCGGATGGCAGTTTTTTATGACTTGAACAACATATAGAAAACCGCCATCCGAAGTAGCCAGCAACAGAGCCGAAGGCGGGTAATTTTCGTTGTGAACAGGGCTTCGCTTACCCTTCCAGTCTGTTGGGTGTGCTTTGGAGTTGAGATAACCTCCGCCCGATAGAAACAGCTGGTATCCGGATAAAGGGCCATGACGGTCGACCCAGGGAGAAAATCTTGATACGAGGACAGATGCGAAGGACTCCCGGGGGATGCGTTTGGGTCAGGGAGGGGTATGATAGCACGAAGTGTAGTGTTGTAGCACCTGCATCATGCGTGAGCGAGAGCATATCAAGGCACTCGAGTCTTACAGTCCAGGCTGGCCGTCTTCTTGCGGTTCTGGATCCTGTACTTCGTACCTATTGAAAGAGGCTCAATCGGGCTCCTTCTTGGAGGGATATACAAACCGGTTTTTATCGCCATTGAGACATTTCTTGACGACCGCCAGTATCCAATTTTCGCCGGTATCTGCGTTACCTCCGCCGCCGCTCGGCTTACCACCGCTACTGGGTTTACCTGAGGGTTGGTGAAAAGCCACTTTCCTCCCTTCCTGAAGCGGGAGTTGTCGGGCGAGCGCCTCGCGCCGTGCCTTTGGCTCCCGAGAGAAGGTGGTGGCCGAAGAAGGACCTACAGAGTTGCGAGCAGGCAGGGTGATTGATACGCGATTGGTAACCGCCGGGATCGGCTGTGCTACTGGCACGGGCGTAGAGGAAGGCGAGGGAGGTCGAGGGCGCTTCATTCGTTTCTCTTGTCCGAGAGTAAATATATGAAAAGATGAGCGTCTCTGGGAGATCTACCTGCACTTTCAGGCGCCTTTCTCAGGGCAATTAAGACATCCAAGCGCTCGATGGTGTCTTCAATGGCTCTGTGTTCGATGAGCCACCGGTATCTCTTTCGGCAAGACTTGGGCTTACTTGACCTCGCGTTCGGATGTTGCCTTGATTTCTTCCAGGCCGGAGGACAGCTTGCGATATATTTGTTTGACGTTATCTAACCCTTGAGCTGGCAGAGTCTCATCTGCAGGCCAGACGGATATGAGACGGTTGACACGAGGAACTGCCTCTGCGCTTGCAGGGGTGGAATAAATGCTGGATAAATGTTTCAAAGAAGTGGCTGCATGAGACCAGCAGTCGAATTCTGATCGAGGGTGGATTGATGAGCAAGGGGTGGGTAAGGCAGCAGTACCTTCAGATGAAGCAGGCCGTGTGGATATGGTTCGGCGCATTACGCAGACAAACGGAAAAGCCGTATGTTTCCTCAGCAAGTTGAACGTACAGGAATGAATAGCAGAAGAGAGCAGAGAGTAAACATCAATGCGTTGTTTACAGCGCCTCGACCACCCTCTGTCCGGCTGGCCAAGTTGAAGTACCCCACAGAGCGCTTTGCCTTGATTCAGCTCTCTTCATACGCCCCATGGATTCCGACTCCCTTGCTCCCTCTGTGGCTTCTCCGCCGGTTCTAGATGCAGACGAAGAGGAGGACGAACTCATTTCCGACGTGGAAGACGCAGTGGAACGCGAACCTGGCGAAAGCTTGTTACCCGCTCATCGCCTCGAAGGTATCATTCAGGTATTGTTCTCGGGCCTGGGTCGAGTTGGGTGTTCATCCAGACTCTTAGGCTGAGGGCGTAATGGGCACGCTCGCGCTTTCGAAAGAGGGACTTTTCCTTCTGTCCATCGCGACGGTCCGTCGGCTTTCCCTTATTGTGTACGCATTTGACGCGTCCTCTCAGGAGGAGTTCATCAAGCGACTGGTGCAGGGCGGGCAACGGCAGGCTGGAGTAGAACGGCGCACCATGGTCACTTACCGAGACATGGGTGCGACTTGGAGCATTTTCCGTTCTTTTCGACGTCCTCATCCTTCTCAGCTGCCACCACGGAGCAGTATCAAGAATTCATGTTTCTCAAAGGTTGGAACGCGTTGATTCATCGACCCTCATCTCACTTTGGCTTGAAGAAACCATCCCGTATCCTGTGTCCCTGTCGGAAGCACTGCAGCTACGCGAAGCAAAGGAAAAAGAGATACTCGAGGATGCCCTGGTTGCGCCTACCTCGACTGTCGCCACCACATCCACTTCGAAATCAAAAGGCAAGAGTCGGGCCAATGGGAAGGAGAAGCAAAGTCGCGCCTCCAGTGGGAGTAGAACGCAAAGCAGGGCTCACAGCCAAGTGCGGTGGGAGCACCAGGAGGTGCCTCCTCCTCCCCCGAGTAATGGCCACGTATCTGCACCACCTAATCCAAGAGGCGGGCCCGAAGCTGGATGGACCCGGTGGCCAAATGGGGAGAACTTCATTACTGTTAATCCCCTGCCCATCGGCTCGAGTCCGTTGGCCAATGGTTTTACCACATCCATCCATCAGCCTCCTCCTCCTCCCGTGAACGGACATGCCTCTCGAGATACAGAGCCACCGCCCTCACGACAGGTATGATTGAATGCATTTCCATCGCTTCGTCTCAACTCTCCTTCCAGCACGCGAATTACTGGCAGCGTGGAGATGCTCCACGCACGTCTGCCCCGCCACCGTTGGACGCGACCGTTGTATCCGGTTCTTCACCTAATGACCTACCACCTCCGGCTCAAGCAGTTTCATCTCAGGCTGCACCATCGACGCTGTTGTTTGGTGCACCTGGCGATCCTCCGAGTCTGATATCTCATAACCCAGGCCGCACCATCTACTCTCAGAAAAAAGTCGCTCAGTAAAAGATTGCATTTACAGTACCATCCTCTGCATACGTACCATAGATCGCACATATTGTAAGTAGCTATCGTTATCGCATCTTGTACCAACGGAGCGGTAGCTGGGCGCCGGTGCAGCCCGAACAGCACAGACACTATCGTGATCTTCCTAGATTGCATCTCTATTCCTGCCTTCACCACTGGATTCGCAGTTGCTCGGGGCGTCAGCGGGCTAGGTCGTACCTCTCCACCAAGACCATAATCATGTCACTACCTATCATCGACATCTCGCCTTTTCTTTCCCCAGATGAAGGCGACAACCGTGCTGCTCGACGAGCAACGAGCGCCGCGTTACATGCAGCTTGCTTGCAATTCGGATTCTTCTATCTGGACCTCTCTGCATTCGTTTCTCCGACTGTACCAGAGGAACTATCAGAATTGGCGCGGACATTCTTCCATTTACCACAGGAAGAAAAGGACAAATTATCGCTCAGTCTTCAGGATAACGCGCGAGGTCCGTTCGTCAATGCATTCTTTATCGACCCAAAGTAAAACTTGAAAAGGCTATGCCCGTCTCAAGGAGAACGTCACCAACGGTAAAGTGCGACAAAACTCGACGAACTTGTGCCTAAAAACTCAACGAACTTGTGCCTATCCCAAAAGGCGGACAACCATGAAGGGCTGGACTTCTACAAGCCGGTCGTGAACCCGGACAAGACCAAGCCTCTCTGGGGAGAGAACGTCTACCCCACCTTGCCCGGTTTCCGAGAGAAATACGAAGCTTGGGTTGAGAAGATGAAGGCTCTTGGTTTGATTGTAAGTAAGCCGTGTCAATTTTCACAGACAGCCACTCAAGGCTTGCCCAGGTTATGGAGGCGTCCGAATTTCGCTCTTCTGCAAATTCATCGTCTGATATGATTAAAGGATGGCCCTTGGCCTTGGTATGACCCCAGATGAGGTCAAGGATCTGCTCAGCCTGGTGGATGACAGTTTCTGGGTAATGCGAGCCATAGGTCTGCCTCTCTTTTCTGCTGCAGTGTCATTGCAAACCTCGAGACAGGTTATCCTCCGCTTCCAGATGATCACGACGGGTTTTCTTGCGGAGCACACAAGTTGTTGCCTCTCTTTTGTTTAACCGCCCACTAACCACGCACCCAGAGATTATGGCTGCTTAACGTGCGTTTTCTTGGGGCGTGAATTCTCTCTTACACCTCGCTGTTTAGGTTCCTATATGCGGATCCTACGCCCTCGGCACTTCAGGTCTTCCTCAAGGACGGTGTCGTTCCTTCTTCTGTGGTGTCCAACTTGGCGTTGCCAGCCGAGCAAGGTGATGAAGAGGGGATCTGGATCAACGCGGACCCTATCCCAAACTGTGTGGTGTGCAACATCGGTGAAAGTAAGTGAATACAAGGCGCAAAACGCGGTACTCATCAGCTCAGTGTGGGAAATATGGACAAATGGGATGTACAAGTCGACCCTTCATCGGGTGATCCATCGAAGTCGAAATTACAGGTAGCCAGTGCCTAATCTATGGGGTGTTTTCTCATTCATTATGTTGCAGGATCTCGTACGTGCCTTGGCAAATCGGCCACTTTCTTTTGTCAACGCTTGAATAGGGTCCCATTTTTCTTTGAGCCTAACTTTGATGCTCTTATCCAACCACTTGCTGCCGTCAAACGCATTCAAGGCAGTGCTCCAGAGAAGAAGCCTGTGGTCTACGGTAAGCTGACCGATGATGCTCGCGCTTTTCTCATATTCCATAGGTGAATTTCTCATGGGGAAAGTCTCTGGGAATTTCGCAGGAGGGAAGGGGAAATACGATGATTGAGTTGCTACATTTGAAGTGTGTTTTACATTTCTCCGCATTCTGAAAGATCCTCGTGAACAATTGGTATCGAGCGAGAAGACGAAGACTCACCGGTGATTTTGACAGCGAGTTTGGGCCGATTGTTGGGCCCCGTCTGGATGTTTTCGATTTTGCGAAGCGTGAGCATGCCGTCGATGACTTTGCCGAAGACGACATGCTTGCCGTCGAGAAAGTCGCATTTGGCGGTGGTTATGAAGAACTGACAACCGTTGGTGTTTGGGCCCGAGTTGGCCTGTAGTAGTGGGTGTCGGAGCAGACAGCATCAAGGTGGACGCCTACCATAGATAGTAGACCGGGCCCGGTATGCTTTTCTTGAAAGTTCTCGTCCTGGATGTGGTTGTTGAGCAGTGGGAACGAACCAGAGACAAAATAGTTACTGGGAACTTGTCTCCGTAAATTGAAAAGCTGCCTGTGCCGTCGCCCTTGAGGAAATCACCGCCTGAATTTGATGAGTGGAATCCGTGGATGGACCATTTTGGTCAACGCACCCTGGCACATAAAATTGGGTACTCTGAGGGCTTTTTAAATAAGCAGAATACAAGTCTTGAAAGGGCTGACACTCTGTATCAGAGTCAATGTCTTGCAAAACACAAGATTTGAGCGCACCTGTGAAAAGTCGCGTTCTTGTACCCTTGGGGACGCGAATTGACCCTATCCAATTGTCATTCCAGGCCATAACACTACAATGGCACGCACCTATACTCCCCCGTGCACAGTTGGCGAAAGTTCTCTGCTGTTCTAAGGAGGACACAAGATGAGTTCACTACGTGAAACAAGTGCCGTGCCGACGAACTTGGGGACGATATCGCTAAAGAGCTCCATCTTGAGTCGTCCTGCGGGGGTCTCTCCGATATTGATATCCATGAATACGATAGGCCGTGCAGAGCTCATGGTGTGTACTTGGAGAGAGACGAATCATCCTTTGATCCGATTTGATTACATTCGGCCAGATCCGCGGCGCGGTGTTGAGAGAGCACGAGGTGCCCTTGGTGTACCTCTCTCCTTGAACGACATGATCACGAATGCGCAGAATAGCCTGAACTAAGTAGAGACCGTAGAGACCGTATAATCGTAAGTATAGAGCAGATTTCGAGTAGATTGATTGGCGAATCGTAATGAGTCTGACTCGTGCTGTTTTTCGAACTCTCCGTCACCTCGTATCTAGAAACCATCGTCCTCCCACCATGCCTGCCGATTTTCAGACGACCGTAGGCAAGCTCGCTTCTCCTCTGAAAGATCTGGTGCTCTCGGCCACGCAAAACGGGACCCTCCATGTCGGAAAACAAGAAAAGACGCAGAAGAGGTCATCGACTGGATCGGCAAGATAGAGCAGGGCGATATAGTCAATGAGGCTGGTCTGAAGGTATTCATACCTTTATACGCGTATATCGGGGGTCGATGATACAGTTTTCAAGACACTCGATACTCAGCTCATCCCGAGGACGTTCCTCGTGAGCAACTACCTGACCGCGGCGGACATTGCCATGTACGGCGCGCTCCACCCTACTTTCGTCAGTACTGGTCCCAAAATATCTATCCAACTCCATAATCCAAAAGTCAGGCCAAGCTCCAGCCGGCGCAATATTCTGCACACCCTAGTGTGACGCGGTACTTTGACCACATCCAAACGAATCCACCTGTGCGTAAGGCGGCGGATGGTTTAGCTCCTGCATTTGCGCCGGTTTCGCTGAATTTCGAGGGCGCGCCGCTGCCGGAACGCAAAGTCGAGGCACCTAAAAAGAAGGAGAAGGCGCCCAAAGAGCCTGCAGCTGAGGCTGGGACATCCAAGGCAGCAGCGGAATCAGCACCGGCGGTGGAGGTGGAGGGCAAGGCTCAGAAGAAGGAGAAGAAGGAGAAGAAGGCCGCCGCAGACGATGCTGGGGGCAAGAAAAAGGGCGCTGCTCCGGCCAAGGCTGCGGCTGCCGACGACGGCGAGCCCGTGCCTTCCATGATCGACCTTCGGGTCGGACACATCGTTGACAGTGAGTACGGTGTATTGTTGGGTCCATTCCGCTCAGTGTTTATCCGCAGTCATGAAGCATCCTGATGCAGACGGTCTCTACGTCGAGGTGAACACACTTTCATTCGCCCTCTTACGGTGCTAATCGTATGCAAGCAAATCGATATTGGCGAGGAGACTGGCCCGCGGACGGTCGTCTCGGGTCTCGTCAACTACATTCCCATTGAGCAAATGCGAGACAAGTACCTCGTTGCGGTAGTAAGCACTCTTTCGCGCTCCTGAGACTGGTCTGATGCATCTAATAGTGCAACTTGAAACCTGCGAATATGCGAGGAGTCAAGAGTTTTGCCATGGTTCTTTGCGTAAGGAATGCCTTAGGGAGCTGCTTCTCTGGCTTACGGTGACCTCAGGCTACTTCAAAAGAGGGCAAGGACGGGGGTATCGAATTGATACAGCCGCCCGCGAATTCCAAGCCCGGAGACCGCGTCTTCTTTGAGGGCAGCGAGGGTACGACTCGACCCTTGGACGCTGCCCCGTCGCTAACAGTTCACCAGATGCGACACCGCTCACTCAATTAAATCCCAAGAAAAAGATCTTTGAGACCATTCAGCCTGGTGCGTTCCCTGCTCCCTTAGCGGTCACCGGGCTCATTTTACCCAGGATTCATTACGCTGGACTCGAAGGAAGCTGCCTGGGTCAATCCCACGACAAAGTCTGTGCACAAAATCCGTACAAAGGAGGGTGTCTGCGTGGCTCCGACCCTGGTCGGCGCATCTTTGTCGTAGAAAATTATAATTGAATTACTTCTTTTTAACATTCTTTATCTTGACTGTCTCTCTATTCACGAAGATACCCTAACGCGGTGTGTGAGCAAGAGTCGTGGCGGGGACTGGAATGCATACCTTGCCCTTATAAGGCTCTGGTTTTCGATAGCTCTGCACCTTGGCGGCAAAGAGACCAAGCTGGTGCTTGTCTGTGCAGAAGAGTGTTATTTTCGTGGGCAAGGGGACCTCAGCCTTGATGTGGGGAGGTATTGGAACGAAGACAGAATGCGAGTAGCCCAGCTTCATGTTTAACCGCCGGCCGTTCCCCCCGTCGGCAGTGCCACGCGGATCGTCCTCTATAGCTGCACGGTACCCGACTCCGACGAGATAGAGTGGAACGCTGAAGCCCTCGGTCATGCCCGTCACGGCGTTGGATATTAAAGTCCGTGTCGTTCCCCACATGCGGCGTTGCTGCTGGACCTCGGCATCCTCGACCGTGACCTGCATCATTTTGGGCTCGGTCAAGTCGATCTTGACGAAGGGGAAGAGAGGGAGGGTCGTCTTCCCGAGCGGGCCTTCGATTGAGATCGAGGTTGGCGTTGTCACGAATTTGACCGACTCGGGGACAGGGATAGGTTGGCTGCCGATGTGGGAGAGGTGCAGCTGGGCGCGTGGCGCGGCATTCAAGGCGCGTCGCCCGACGGCTGTTAGTTGTGACCGCAAGATCATGGCCAAAAAATTTGAGAACTTGACACTTGTTGTGGCTGTGGGACCTCGATTCACTTGGTTTCGGCCACCGTGTAGTAACACCGTGTACTCTCAAGCTGCGAAATACATCATCTCTTGTGCAATGAACGTTTTTTCTGGAACACGAGCCATGTCCATCGTCAACTCTCCGCGTCATGACGCACGGCTCCACCCATGCAGCGTATAAAGACCGCGCCAAGTTTCCAAGTGACTCTCTTTGCTCAACATGCGCGGCTACCATCCTCTTCTGTTCACCTTGATCGCTCTCCTCGCTGCTGCTGAACTGGGACTGTCTGCCTTCTGGGTGCACCAGGTCCAGCATGACCCGTCCAGCAGGTTCAGGTCCTTGTAAGCCTCTCTCGAATTCAGTTCGCGCCATCCTTGTTCTAAACATTCTCCCAGAATCATACTCTTCCTATTCAATTCCGTCTGGACTTTGCTTTTCGCCGGCGCCTATGTGTTCTGGCTGACTGACGGCAAGTGACCTTGCCCTTGTCCATTTATGTTTCCAACCTGTGGATTAGGCGCATTTCATGTCCTTGCGTCCATCGGCGCATCTGCACTCTGGCTCATCATTACCGCCGTCCTCTGGGGCGTCGCTGCTGGGCTATTCGACCCCCTACGCGGGGGAAGTGCGGCGGATTGCAGTGGGACACCTGCGCTTTCCACGTAAGTTGCGCTGGTCTGGTAATCTTGGTTTCTGAATTCTTTCTAGATGCCGTGAGCTGCTTGCGCTAGAGGCAATAGGATGGACGGAAATGGCTCTGTGCATTGTCACGCTGTTCGCAGCCTTGTTCTGGGCTCAAAGCAGCCGCCGCAGCTACGTGCGCACATTTCCCTCCTTGCCTCTCCTGTCACTGACCTCCCGCTCAGCGAGGGACCTACTACGTTTGAGAGAACGATGAAAGAATGATTTTTATGATAGTCACGAACTCTATATGTATTTCTCTGGATGCTTTGACTTCATGTATTCCTTTTTATCCTGTCGAAATAATAATACCATCATTGGATCAAACTCCGCAATCAGCTCATTCGTCTCCCTCTACCTATCGCGACTTTGTGAAATGTCCATTTGTCCACCTTACGCGCCGTTCTTTGGATTCGCTGGTGTTGCCTCGGCGGTCAGCTCACCCGTTCTGCTCCCTATAATCAAATGTTCTGAACCCCTCGTAGATGGTACTGAGCAGTGCGTAGCCTCCTACACGTCCATTCAACGCGCTCATCGAGCTTGTTCTTAGCTGTGGGTGCTGCTTTCGGGACTGCCAAAGCAGGCATTGGCATCGCTGGTCTAGGGACGTTCAAGCCTGAGCTGATTATGAAGGTGCGTTTGGGCGTCATTCTCTCCCGTTCATGCTTGTTCAATTTCTGCTCTAGTCCCTTATACCCGTCGTCATGTCTGGTATCATTGCGGTGTACGGGCTGGTCGTGTCTGTCCTTATTTCGGGTTCAGGTGCGTGTGCTGGGTACCTACATCTTCACTCGAGTGTTAATACTTTTCCAGTGTTGCCAGACCATTACTCGTTATTTGCCGGCTTCACGCATCTTGGCGCGGGGCTCGCTTGTGGATGCACGGGCCTGGCTGCGGGGTATGCTATTGGACTTGTTGGCGATTCAGTGCGTTGCTCAATCCTGCCTGGACCCTGAACTCTTAAACTCTCCTCAGTGTGTTCGAGCATACGTCCAAGAGCAGAAAGTCTTCGTCGGCATGGTCCTCATATTGATTTTTGCAGAAGTGCTCGGGTTGTATGGGTGCGTCACTATCTCCTCGTCCAGACATGACTTGAACTGTCCCGCAGTCTCATCGTGGCATTAATTATGAACACAAAAGCTATCTCTGTGGATGTTTGCTAGACCCATACCCACTTGTTCCTTTACGAATTACATTTCCATTAATGCATCTCGGACAATACCAGTACAATCATGTCGACCTGCTGCGGTCACGTTTGGTTGGGACACGACGCTTACGGTCGCGTTCTCTCGAGCGCCCCGAATCCGAGCTGGAATCCGATCCCGACCCAGATGAACTAGAAGAGTCCGAGTCAGAGTCCGAGTCCGAGTCGGAGGAAGACCTTGATGACCTGTTCGACTATTCGACAGCTGCTCAGAAAAGTTAATTTGGGTGCTCACCGTCTGGCCTTTTTGGTCTCCTTCTCCTTCCCTTTCCCTACTCCGGCGTTTTCTCTTTCCTTCTCCTTTGCTTCGAGAATACGATTCGCCGTGCCATCCCTAAACCAGTTAGTACTGATACTTGGTAGCGCACGGAAATGCACATACTTCTTCTTGAACTCCTCCGGTACTTCGACGCTAGGTTTCCCCGCGGCTTTGAGTTTGGCAAGAGCATTGGGGTTTTCGAGTTGTTGCGTGCGCGAGGGCCTGGATACATATGGCCGAGTAGACTTGCATTCGTAGATGAAATGTCCTTTGGGGTATTTAGCGAGTTGCCAGACAGCTTGGGTGGGCGCACACTGGCCTGTCTTCAGGCACTTCTGGCATATGGTGGATTGCGTGGCGCGTGCCCTGTTCGTTGAATGTCCGTGGGGTGCGTACTTGCTCATGGCTGGAGAAGGAAAGAGATGGGTCCCATCAAAACTCGCTTGACTTGAACTTTCGTCGGACTAAACTATCCGAGGCCTTCTAAATTCCGCAGCCTTAGTAGCCGCCAGAAGAATCCTTTCTTGCAGTACCTTACTTCTTTGGTACCTCTCCTGCGTCCAATGAGCACCGCTTCGCGCTGCCTAGCCTCTTCTCGCCTCGTACGCTTACTCGAAATCGTCTCATGAATGCCGAAATGAAGGAACCCGATTTCGAACGTCCCGGACCCGATTTAGTTACTAAGGTGCTACTGCAGTCCTTATAAAACCGCCGCGACTGGGTGGCTACGTACGAGTAATGGCTGTCATGAAGACCAGCCAAGAACAGAGCCTTCCCTCCAGTTCGGCGCCATACAAGCTCTTTTTGATTCTCCTTGTCCCTTCGATGGCCAGCATTTGCACCGGCTTCGATCTCGCTGGTGGGTTGGTCACCGACATGGGGCGTCTGGTCTGACCTGTGGTCTCCAGTCATGAACTACATCAACGGAATGGGATCGTATTTGACTTACTTTAATTTGGAAGGACAAGAAAGCGGCGGGGGACTCGGTCCTACAACAGGTCTTATATTTGGAATGGTAGACCAACTCTTGCTCGGACTTCTGTGTTATCTCACACGTTGACAGTACACTTTGGGTACGCCTTCGTGCGTTCTGACAGCCTTGTCTGAGCTTGATCCAGGGACGTGTTCCGCTGCCCTGGTGGCCGGTCGAGTTTCAGATCGGTTCGGGAGAAGAGCAGGAATGGTATGTGACTTGAGATTTCCCCGTGTCTCTGCTCTCTCAACATTTGACAGCTTTCAGGGTCTCTATTCTGCGTGGTCGGCACGTTTCAAACCGCTTTCCGTCGTCTTTCCATCCTCACCGATGGATAGGTGGTGTCGTGGTGACTGTGGCGAGAAACGACCAATACCTCAAGGGAGGTAGATTCCTCCTTGGGGTCGCCACTGCGTTGCTCCAAGTATCAGCACCAACATACGTGAACGAGATCTCGCCGCCTCAGGTGAGCATTATACTTTTTGTCTCGCCAACTGTTCACCCTCTTTAGTGGCGAGGACGCTTGGGTGGAATGTAAGCAAATGATCTAGAAGGAACATTGGCTAAATCTTCTCGTCCAGTTACGCAGGTACACTTCGTCATCATCTGCGATTCGTCCTTGAACTAGTCGTAGCAATTGCCATGTTCGGAACCATCGTCAGCGGTGTTATCGCCAATGTTACTGGCCAATGGAGCACCTCGGCCTCATGGCGCATTCCGTTTGCAGTCCAGATCATTCCGGCGGTCATCGTTGCCCTCGGCTCATACCTCATTCCAGAAGTACATTTCCCCTTCACTCGTGTTATATTGGCTCAGATAAGCCCTAGTCTCCGCGTTGGCTCATGTCAGCCGGCCGTAAGAGCGAAGCACGCCGACTTCTGGGTCAATATCACGGTAATGGCGATGAGAATTCTCCTCTGGTCGTCCTGGAATACCAAGAGCTTGAAGAGTCCATCAAGCGGGACGCATCGCGTAAACCCTGGTAGGTGTTTGTAATCTCGTAGGGCTCACTAACTTAATTCGACCTGAGGTGGGACTATGCCAGCCTTTTCACAACTCGAAGCGCACGGTACCGGATCTTGACGGTTCTTCTCATGGCCTTTTGCGCACAATTCGCCGGAAGTGGTCTTAGGTACTTGTTTCCCAAAAGAAAGCGGAAGCGAATTGACTTGTTTGCGTCAGTGCATTTCTGGTTGTTTTGTTGGCCAGTGACCATATCAGGTAGGGCACCTCCATTGCCTTGTCAGTCCGTGACTTTCCTTTGCTAGTGCGCAGAAGCTAAGATTACTTCTCACCTTGGTGAGCAATATTGTCGCGGCGATGGGAGGTCTATTCGGGGCCGGTATCTCGGACAAAGGTGCGTGGAACATCGGTTGTCTTCCAATACCAACGACTCCAGTCGGCAGGCGATCTCTTTGGTTCTGGGGTAACTTTTGTTGCACCGTTGCTCTGATCATATCCGGAGGTGGGCAATCACGCATAACGAGTATTTCGCTTACCCTTTTGCTAGCCTGCACGGCCAAGTGGGGCACGGCGGCGGCTGATTACAACCCCTTGGGTTCCAACGTTGCCATTGCTTTTCTCTGTGCGTCATCATTGGCCTTTGCCAATTACCTGCTCTTATTCTTTCCAGACATATTCACCTTTTGCTACTGCGCTACATATCTGCCTCTCCCTGCCCTGTACCCTTCTGAATGCATGGACTTTGATAACCGGCAAGTGAATCTTATGAGTCTTGTATTCAATGTGCTGACCGCTCTGCCCAGCGGCAACGGGGTTGCGTTGTGGGTCATCCATCTCTGCAGTACCGGAACGTGATTCAGATAGCCGCTTCATCAGGTACACTTTTGCTGCCTCCGCCGCCAGTCTGGTCAATACATACGCGACTCCCATTGCATTGGCGAATATTCAGTGGAGGCAAGATTTGTGGAATACATTTTTTCTCGAGATCTGAGATGGCTCTCGCAGGCTGTACATTGTGTTTATCGCCTGGGACATACTCGCATGTGTCCTCATATGGTTGTTTGCGGTTGAAACTGGCCAACGAACCTTGTGAGTCCGTGTGGCCTTCTGCGACTTTTTTTTTGCTGAGTTGATGTTATTAGGGAGGAGCTAGATGAAATATTTGAGAATCGGCATCCTGTTGAAGCCTCTCGGAGTTATAGGAAGTCCATGTAGCTGGTTTAATTTATGATAGTGGGCGCCGGCGGGGCCCGTTTGTACACGCGAGAGGTCACATGTATGGGGAAGAGCGGGGAAGAGAGCGGGGCACTTGGAAGCACCTAGATTTGGTCGGTGAAAGCATCGGCATGTGAATGTCAATATAATTACTTCTTGCACCGTGACCGTGACTCGGCCATTAGGTCTACAGACCCTCGGCGCTCCGCAAGCTGGCGCAGCCTTCACCATCATGTCACCCCCGACAGACGAGGAGACTCTCAAGACTTTCCGGAAAGAGCTCGTTGAAGGAGGGCACTTGCACGATGGTGACACCATTGGAACCGACGACGAAACCCTCTTGTGCGCGTCTTTGCCGACTCTTGCATTCCGATGGATCTAAGCTTTGAACAGACGTTTCCTTCGCGCCCGGAAGTTCAATGTAGCCCAGTCTAAATCCATGTTTATCGACGCACAAGAATGGTTGGTCTCTTTGGCGCGTGTTTGCCGTGTCTTCAATGTACGCAAGGCGTCGAACTGTGCAAGGCGTCGGTCTGGACAAACTATACGAGGAAATGGATCCCTTCGACGTACATGCTTTGCTCCCTCGTTTCAGTTTCGCGTCTAATTCGTAAAGTATCCGGAGCGGGACGCAGTCTTTGACTGTTGGCCGTTGTGGTTTCACCAGACTGACAAGGTGAGTCTCACAATTTTGTGTTGTAGGCGTGGATTGAATCCCAGCCAGAAAGGGCGTCCGATTAACATCCACACGCTGGGCAACGTGGATTTCCCTAAGCTATATAAAACTGTTACGCCGGAGGGACACTGGCACAGTCTGTTGGTCAATGCCGAATGTTTAACCAGGTATGCAACCAAACCATCTTTTCAGACACGATGCTCAAACACCCCAAGGGAAATCCTCCCTGCCTGTACTCGCGTGGCAGGCAAGGAAGTTGGAGGCGTTCTAGTGATTGTTGACCTCAAGGGTTTCAGGTACGTCGTCGCTATTCCGCATTTCTTCGCTCACGATATTCTCAAGTCTATCCAAATTCTGGCAAATGAAGGCGAGCCGTCACGAACCCGGGTGCTCTTTTTGGTGAACATTTCTCCCAGACGTTGGCTCGTTCTTCATTCCAGATATCCCAAGACTATTACCCCGAGACGTAAGCAATTCAGCATTGAGGTGTCGATCGCTTATTTTCCTAGCATGGGTCAACTGGCCATCGTCAATGTGTGTTTCGTCTTGCTTTTACTCGTATCATCTCTATAGATTGCAACAGGCTCCCAGCTCTTTCACCTTCATCTGGTCAATGATGAAGCCGTGGCTGGCCAAAGAAACCGTCGAAAAAGTCGACATTCTGAGTACCGACTACCAGAAGGTGTTGCTCGAACTGATCGACGCGGATTCCCTCCCAAGTACCCTTGGCGGCAATTGCAGGTGTGAAAGAGGGTGCCACATGAGTGGCGTCGGGCCCTGGCTCGACGGGAGGAAAGGCTATGGGCCCAAATCCAAGGCGAAGGAGGCGGAAGAGGAGAAGAAACGCGCTTCTGAAGGTTTGGATCATGAGGAATCTTGAGCTGAAACGGCATTTACGCACCTTCAGGCGTGGCCAAGGCCAACAGTGAACATCCTCCAGAGGATGAGTCTCTGCGAACAGAGAAAGGTCTGCCAAAGGAGGCGGAAGAGGCGCAGCAACAGGTCACGGTGCCGGTGGTCGAGGCGCAGGCTTGAAATCTGGTGGGTGGTGGTCGACATGATACTGAGCTGGGAATGACTCTGGACTATAACTCTCGCTCTATTTAAGCCTCTGGAGATGCTTGTGGAATGCGTGTAATATTATTGCTTTGATTCTTGTCCGCAGATCATGATGTAACCGCTCCGGTTCGCGGAGTCTCGGACTTTTACTCGGACTTGCGACTGGATAAGATCGATGTTCAGCACCAAGCGAGAGCTCCTGAACTCGAAATTCGAGGGGTACAAACTCGACCCCATTTCGCAAGAGGATTGCGTCGCGCGGCATAATCTGCAATATACCGCGACGCAAGCTACAGTCTCTGCCAACACCCATCTATCTTTCCATGAAGTTCAAAGCAGGATAACACACAACCATATCTCTGTGGAGGGTTCAAGGGCTGTGTATGTCGATGCACAGCTGAGGGTTATCCTGGTCGAATTAGATCTGGTAGGTCTGTGATTTCCGACGACTTGCGCTCATACAGAAGCTAGAAAAACCTTTCCCCGTCGTTCAGAGCCGTATTCGAGCTGCCAAGACCGATAGCGACGGCGGCTTCTCCCCGTGAATATCCTTCAGCGGCATTCCTATCTTCCTCGGAGATCTTTGTGGCAGACGGTTCTGGCCTGCTCTACATCCTGCGAGAGGCTTCTTCCACCACATTCCAACTCGTGGGAACATATCAACTGGCCCAGTCCACTCCGTTCAGGATCCATTCTGCCATTTCTCAGTCTGGTGCTGCATTTGTCATACTTTCTTCCAGAAACGAGACTGTCGATTTCAACATTTCCGCAGTAAAGTTCCCACTCCCGCTTCCAGTGTCCGAGGGGATTTCACCTCTGCAAGTCGTTTGGCAGCGACGAGGTGCTGCGGTTCCTATATCCGTTAGCTATGACGAGTCTCGACGAGCGTTCATGCTACTCGGTGAATTTGCTTATGGTCCTATGGAGACACCGGCGTCACAACCATATACTCCTTCGGACGGAGAGATAGCCCCCATCCCTCGTGCCAATGATTCTGAGCCGGTCAGGCCTCCACCTTACTCTTGGACGCAGACGTCAGACTCAGTAACTGTCGTCTTCCCACTTCCCTCTTCAACATCCACGAAAGACATCAAAGTCACCTTTTCGAATCAAAGTCTGACGCTGCATGTCCAAGGGAACATTGCTCCAGACGTCCCTCTTCCGCACTATTCTTCGCAACGATTGTGGGATGGAATCTCCACGTCCTCGAGCATGTGGACATGGGATCGCCAAGGCGAACGTCACATTGGCTTGTTGACTCTCCACCTCGACAAGCAGCATGAGGGCACCAAATGGTCCCATGTGTTCGAGCCCTCGGAGGATGTAGACGTCCCGGAGACTCTTGATCCATCGGAGCTCTGGAACATCCGAGAGTCTCTCGAAAAATACACCGCAGCGCTGCACACAGGGACGGACAATGACGGTACCGGGCTAAGCAGCGACCTGCCCAGCCTGGCCAAAGGGGAGATGGACGACGAGGTGGACGGGTCCATTGGTCGGAGCGCTCAGTTTACATGGGTCGGTTTGGACGGCGACAGCCCCAGCTGGGCCCCGCGACACACCGATCTGCCCAATCGACTTCTCTCCACCGAAGTACCGGGTTGCGGCTCTGCCAGCTCGCTCGTTCTCAAGAATGGATTGGACGGAGTCGTCTTTGCTCTCGAATCCGCGTCGGACGCCGAGGCAGCCCCATCTTGGGCTCACACATCCACCTTCTCGGCCCTCTCCTTCGTACTGGCCTCCAAGACGGATACGCGGTTCACATTCCATATCCCTTCCAAAGCGGTATTCGCCTTTGAAAATGGGTCGCGCGGCCGCGCCTCGAACGTGTACATTTACCGTGCTGGTTCACCGACAGAGTTATGGGCGAAGCAAACTGTTCTCAGAGTCGGGCAGGAAGGATCTCTGTTGGGTGTCGGTGCAATCAAGTTGGACAAGGAGACGGTCCTGCTTTGTCTGACGGAAAAAGAGCTGGTCTTGATCCACAACATTCGGGTTTGAGAGAGATGAAAGATTGAGTTGGGACCCTAGCTACATAGCTACAGCGAGAAACCAGGTGTATGGTACTATTGGTAACTGCGACCGTCCAATGCATGAGTGTACTTACAGGGATACAAAGGTAGCATCGGGGCTGAAATAAGTACAGCGAAGTGAGAATAACCAAAGGAAAAAAGAACAGTGGTAACGCAATTACAAAGGAAGAGAAAATACATGGCCAAGCTAAGTTGCCTTTAATGGGTCCTCGCTCGTATCCATGAGGCCTTCAGCAGCGGTAACGGGATGTGGAGCATCGCCACCTGGCGTAGATGAGAGCTGCTCGACCGGCGGAACCTTGGCATCGCCATTCTGCGTAGGCGGTTCCTCTGGCGTGGGTGTTGTCGGGACCTCGGCCGCGCCCTGTCCATCTACTTCAGGCTCCTCGGCATCCTTCTCGTATTCGTCCAACTGAGCTTGAAGCTTTTGCATAGGATCAGTCGAATCATCGTCTCGACCCAGAATGGTCTCTTTGAAATAAGAGCGACCACCCTCAAGATCTTCTTCCCCACTTTCTTCGTCCTCAGAGTCGTCAGAACCGAACATAAGAGGACCATTATCGCCCATGATCGCGGAGCCGGGATGAAAGGAAATGCCGCCCGTGCTGCCCAACACCCGAGCGAACTGCCCCAGACCGCCGGCACCAAAGCTCAGGCCGGGCATATCATCTCCAGATTCTTGCCTGGCGCGATCCCGAGCCTCTTGTGCCTCCCTCCGCACTTTGAACGACATGAGACGACTCTGAGCGTAGAGTTGCGGTAGGGCACTCGGGGTTTTGAACCCGTAGCCCGTCTTGACGCGCTCCGTGACCCATTCAACCCATTCCTCCTTCGTCCGGCCGTGCAGGAGGGCGACGATGAGTACAGTCATGTTGTCGCACCCAATGCCGGCTCCAGACGACGTGTCTGGTGCCAGACAATGCTCGCACATCATCTCGCCGATTTCCGTAAGGTCCTTGCCTTCCGAAATCTGATACCGAATGAAGTTGACCACCTGTTGAGACGACAGGCAGTCCCAGATACCTGATAGGAATGTCTAAGTTGCCAGAAACACAGAATCCGCGGTCGACGCACCATCGCAGGCCAAAACTAGGAACTCATCCTCCTCAGTAATTTCGTGGCACGTAACGTCCGGGTCCGCGGTGATGATTTGCTTCTCAGGAGGCATATTGTAGTTTTTCTTGAACTCGAAATCACCCAGAGCTCGGGATAGCGCAAGATTGCCTGGTTTCATCAGCACGAGGTAAGCCGGAAAGGGTAAGACAGACCATTAACGCGGCCGAATTCAATGTAACCACCAGCGCCGGATATCCGAGTCTTCTCGACTTGGTGCAGTGAGGAAATGGACCGGTAACAGAGATGGGTATCTTACCTTCGTTCGAGGGTTTGTGATCAAAACTGAGAGGTTTTACCTCACCCTTGACACTAATGACGGACCTAGAGTCGCCGGCGTTGGCCTGCAAGTAGTTGAGATGTCGACAAGAAGAATGGTACCCTATACGCACGACATAGATCTTGTCCTTGGTGACCAATGCGGCAACGGCGGTACAGCCCGAGGGGTCCCGAGTATGTGCGGGGTCTATTCGCGCGATGCGTCAGATCAGAGAAAAGGCGGACTGGCGACGACGGGACTCACTAGCCAGCAGATCCTCGTCGGTGCCAAGAAAAGCACGCTTCAACGCCTCCTCGTACTGGCTCTCCTTGTACGACTCCTCCGTGAGCAATCGCTTATGCACGTTTTGGCCTGCAAATTTGGCGACCGTGCCGCCTGTATGAAGGCATGAGGCCATGAAGGTATTAAAAGATACGGCCGACGCACCACCGTGGCCATCGTATACTGCGAAAAAGGTGTTCGATTCGTCTTTCCCCTCATCGAGGTCTAGAACAGTCGCGTGGGCATCCTCCATCGCTGGATTTGGAGGTTAAGATTCTGCGCAGGATGTGCTGCTGGTGCAACAGACACGATTGGTGGACTCACTGATTCTCCAGCCCTGCATCTCGGTCACGGCGTACCAGAAGCGACCATTACTGCCCTCCTCTGAAAATTTCTGGGTAGCTGTGGATAACGGATGAGAATCGTGTGGCAAAGGAGGGAAGGTTCTTCGAACCCGGGGAAGAAAGCGTTTGACCCTAAAAGTTGGGTGCTTGAGTGGAGCTGCGTCTCGGATGGACGGTCATCTCACCATTGTTATCGGCTCCTGAGCTCAATTGAGAGCAGGGAAGAGACTAAAGGTGGTCGTGAGTGGTGTAGGTGAGAAGGAGGACGAGGTCGTGTGTTAGGGTCAAGGCGAGTCAAAAGAGAGACGCTGTGTTCACGTGATGGGCGTCAGACTTCAGTAATACACAGCGGCCGCAAAAGCCGCCTGCGCAAAGTCAATTCCGAACCCAAGAAATACAGCTCTCTGCGAAGAGCTGTAAGGGACGCGAGAGGGAAAGTCCTCTCGTAATTACAAAGCCCGGACCACAGCAAATCAATCCCAGTACTGATATCCGTATCTAGCGAACCCTCGGTGGAACAAGTGGATCTTGTTCTATCTCGTTGCCCAACTCGTTGTAGGTCGTCGTCCAATTGCAATGCCGGGTCAGCGCCATCAGCCGTTCAGTTGGCATCGGTAAGAATGACGCCCGAAGCTGTGCAATCTACCCGGGAGAAATTTATCCTTTGCTTTCGACACCCATGTACGAGTCATCGAATCCCACCAGCCCGCTTTATTCTCCCGCGGAATCAGTGCTCGAGCTGCCCAGAGACGGCCACGCCCCCACCCTGCGTCGCTGCAGAACATCCTCCTCTCTTCGTGTCTCAGGGCCTTCCAGCTCCAAAATCACCCTCGTCAAGGCGGAACCAACCCTGTACCTCTCGGTCCGCCACCCGCCAGGGCCTGGTGCATTCACTCCAACCCCATCCGCGGCTGCTGCATTGCAGTTTCTAACACCGCGGTCTGGTCGGCGACAACGCCCACCTCTATCTACTTCATTATCTGCACCACCGAGTCCCGAGCGTGAGCGAACCGCCCTCTCCATCCCTTCGATCAGTCGTGCTGCGCCCATCGATGATCTGCCACGTACACCGACCAGCCGTGCCCTCCTCGATTTCGAGCACCCGGTCCTACAGCGCTCACTGCGTGCGAGGGACTCTACACCCGCCACTCTCGCGTCTGTAGAACGCCTTTCGCGGCTGTGTTCAAATCACATGTCTTGCGCTACCTGCCAGACAACGGGTACCAACTTCCCCACCTGTGCGCGCTGCGGCCAAGCGTGGTGCTCACGAGCCTGTCGCCTACCGAACGGCAGACGCCATGTCTGTTCCAAATCTACCTTATCGTCTTCATGAATCTACATTATAGCATTTTGTATAACTAGAATTTTGCCCCTAACTGTCATAACGTAACGACGATCCCTCAAGCAGGAATAGTTTTTTCGAACCACGCGACGCTATCATTGAAAGCCTTCTCGAATCCCTCCTTTACCTCTGGGTATTTCAAGTTTGGTCGTGAGGCGAAACCGTGAGTTGTGCCTGTGGCCTATGGGTCAGTCAAGTTGCTGCTGGAGCAAGTATACGCTTACCCTTGTAGACATACACTGCATATTCGACAAAGTCGGGTTTCCCTGCACGCGAGGCATAGAGTGCCTCGATCTCGTTCAGTCTCGCAGTTGGGATCGCCATGTCCTCTGAACTGGGCGTTAGAAATTCCGGACTGAAAGTAAAGATACGAGTACCTTCAGCGTTAACCCAGGCCGTCGGTGCTATAATAGCTTTGACCTGTTCATCTGTAGTCGGAGATGTATGCGCGAGAACTATGCTCTGGAACAGCTCCTTGTCGCTGCCTCCGATATTAGTGGCGATCGCACCACCAAAACAATACCTGCTCGAGAATGAGACGCGCGTGGGATGCCAGACGACCGAATAACATACCCAATGGTGCCCAGCTTCTCATACTTCTTCTCTGCTTGAATTTTCTTGATAATCTGCTCACATTCAGAACAAAAGCGGGGAAGGAGAACCAATAACATACGACGTGTGCGCGACGAGTAGCTACCGCCGGCCGACCTCGCCAATAGGAATAAACACTCGGCAGACAAGCCCATACCAACTGTAGCAGTCCCAAAAACCCTAGCTTGTCGCCAGCTTTCTGAGGCATTGCCGTCAACTGCTCCGGGACGCAAATCGGGCGGCCTTTAAAGAAATCGGGGACCCAGACGTCGCATTGTAGTTGTGCAGAGAAGTTGTCCGCGAGGATTTTCGAGTTCTTCAGCTGGAGCCCAAAGAGATCCGTTAACAGGATGATGGCGCGCTTGGTGTTGCCTGGGGGACCAGCGGCCAAGTACGCTCCGATGTCTTCTCGCATGACCCCGGTGGGTTCGCCCTCGATAACATTTCCGCGAAAGCAATCTGGGCAGCTCATGGTTTGTGTGTTGGAACAGGTACTTAGCGTTGTACTTATAGACTGCAAAAGCGTTCACAAGTCAACCGAAAGAGGTAGGTTGTCAGCGGAGTATGCAGCGGAGTGAAACAGGAAGTGATCCCGAACACATAAGGGCTGTACAACTTCGTCGCATCTTTGCTGCTTCCCTGGCTCGCAGCGCGGTTCACTCTTTAAGCCGCGATACATGTTGCCCTCCAGACGACGAAACGGCATAGACTTCATACCCACAGGTAAAGAAAACAATTAGAAGGTAATTATGGAGGTAGTATCATCAAGCTATATAACACGTCGAAGAATGAGACACAAGTGTTATAGCGTCTGTTTATAAGAGACTATCATCAAGCCGGGATTGTCTTATTGAACCAGGAAACGGACTGCTCAAAGGCCTGCTCAAAAGCTTCCTTAACCTCGGGATAATCAAGTCTTGGTCGAGCCGCAAATCCATGGGTGGTGCCTACGCAATGTGTTAATACCATCTCACTCCCAGTTAATGTCGGCTTGCCTTTGTGGACTTTGATTTCGTAGTCCACAAAATCAGGTTTATCCTTGCGTCCAGCATAGATGGCTTCAATTTCGTTCAGCCTCGCGGGTTTGATCGCCATGTCCTCTGGCACGGCCGTCAGATGTTTGTGGAATTGGAAGAAAAGGTGAGTACCTTCAGCACAACACCATGCCGTCGGCGCCTTGATTGCCTTGATTTGTTCATCTTTGGGGGGCGAGGGATGTGCAAGGATTATACTCTGGAACAGGTCCTTGTCCGTGGAGCCTAGCTCAAGGGCAATCCCCCCGCCAAAACAGTACCTGCTCGAGAATGAGGCGCGTGGGATGCCAGACGACCGAATAACATACCCAATTGTTCCCAGCTTCTCGTACTTCTTCTCCGCCTGAAGCTTCTTGATCCACTGGTGTATGGTTTATTGAATGAACGTGCATAGGGGGTGAAACACATACAACAGCGGTCCGGGGCGCTACCACCGGCGGCCGAGTTCGGTACATGGCAGGCAAACTCGGGAGGGCCGCGAATACGAGTTTGATTAGGCCGAAAAATCCTAGCTTTTCCCCCGCTTTCTGGGGCAGCGCCTGCAGCTGGGCAGGGGTGACGGGTGGACGACCTTCAAAGAGGTCGGGGACCCAGACGTCGCATTGCAGATGTTGCGAATAGCTGTCCGCGAGGATTTTCGGGTTGTTCAGCGGGAGACCGAAGATATCCGTGAGCAGGATGATGGCGCGCTTGGTGTTGCCTGCGGGTCCTGCGGCAAAGTAGGCACCGTCTTGCATAACGCCAGTAGGTTCGCCATCGAGAACGTTTCCGCGAAAGCAGTCTGGGCAGCTCATGGTGATTGGGTTTCACGGTGTCTTGCTTCCGTCGGCTGGACAAGGCATTCTTTTATATATAGAGCTCGGGTGAAGTCGTCCGCAAGTTTTCCGAAGTGATTATCGAAATTCAGTTTGTCAAGAGGTCTACCGAGAGCCGTGATCCGAAAGGATCCGGATCACCGATCGCGAAACATGCGTGATCGCGAATGGCCAACAATCCGACAATCTTCATTATCTTGCGATAACCAACACACGAAACTCTCGAGTCTCAATGTCCAACCTTGCGATAACCAATGCTCGACTTGCCAATCGACCAGGGCGCTGGACTGTGCGAACGTACAATTCACGTGTCACTAGTGTCTCCCAAGACGACCCAGAAATTGAATCTGCCTTGGATGCCAAAGGTAGCCTCGTCTTGCCATCGCTCAGCCATTCCCACATACATCTCGACAAATGCTTTGTTCTTGACAGATGCAGCCTTGTTACTGGGTCTGTCTGCTTTTCGTCCCGATTTGCCTGGGTTGACTTGACCAAGGGACTTTGCCGAGGCATTGCGAGTGACAAACGAGGCCAAAGCTGCATTCGACGCTGATGACCTCTACCGACGTGGCTATAAACTCATCCGAGACAGCCTACAGTGTGGTGTGACCTCTATGCGTGCGCACGTGGAAATCGACATCGCCGTTCAACTGCTTTGTCTCGATGTAGGCCTCAAGCTGAGCAACGACTTTCGTGGTATCTGCGATGTCCAAGTCGCTGGTAAACTGCCAATTGTGTCTCTCTCTCCGATATTCAATTTCCAAACAAGCTTTTGCACAAGAGCCGCTCTTTGACGGTCCCGCTCCTGGGGAGAATCACCGACTTTTGGAACAGGCGATGCATAATCCTGCTGTAACAGTCGTGGGTTCTGCGCCGTACGTGGAATCAACTTTGGAACTTGCCAAAGCCAACATCCGGCTCGTCATGGAACTCGCTCAACGGCGGGCGTGTCACGTCGACTTTCATCTGGACTACAACTTGGATCCGAGCGCCGAGCCTCTCATCTTCGAGGTCATAAAAGAGGCCAAGAGACTCTCCTGGTCGCAGGATACAAGAATCACTATCGGGCATGCGACGCGTCTGCAGTTGTTTACCCCGAACGAATGGCACGGCCTCGTCGCCGCGATCGGAGACCTCCCCATCGTCTTTGTCGGTCTCCCCCAGAGCGATATGTACATGCTCGGAAGGACAACGGCCGACACACCGCTGGGCGCTCCCCGAAGCACGCTTCGTGTGCCATATATTGCTAATAAATATCATGTGGAGATGGCCATGTCGGTCAATAATGTCCAGAACGCGTTCACCCCCCAGGGTACCGCCGATCCGTTCTCATTGTGCACATTGGGTGTGGCACTGTTTCAGTCGGCAACGCCGGAGGACATCGAGACGCTTGTGGTAAGTACCCTCTTTCACTCAGGGCTGTCGCTGAGACGTTCAACAGCGCGCTGTTACTCTCAAGTCTAAAGAGGCTATTGGGATGGAACACGCTCAAAGCCTGACCATTTCGCCAGGGGACCCTTCTGATTTCGTCATTCTACACAATACACCAGACCTCCAAGCTGCCGTCCTCAGTCCCTCATACGATAGGACAGTCATCAAGGGGGGCAAGGTGGTAGCACGTCGTGAGACGACCACGTGGTTTGCAGAGACTTGATTATATTCGCAGTCAGACACAAAAAGGTGGTATTATAATGAACGAATTAGATGGTCATCCAGTCGACTATCCGTTGAGGTATATTCAAGCAGCAGGTTTGGCTTCTTCAGCCGCCGCAGCGGGGGCATCGGCGACAGGTGCCGTTTCTGCGGGAGCAGGCGCGGCAGGCGCTGTTTCTGCAGGTGCAGGCGCGGCAGCTTCTGCCTCGAGTTGAGCGAGAGTGCTGGTAGCGAATTTCGCATGCTTGGAGAACTGCATGGTACTCTCGAACGTATCCCTTCATGTTGGAGTGAGAAAGATCCGAAAGGAATAACAAAAGAAATACCTAACCACGCCTTTGCCGTCGATGATGATCGTCGTGCGCGCAGTCCCTCCCAGTCCGAAAAGGACTTTCCGAGTTTGTACGCCTCACGCGCCTTTCCCTCCGAGTCACTCAGGACAGGGTACGTCAGCTTGTTCTTTTCGACGAAGGCCTTTTGAGCTTCGGGCGAGTCAGCGCTCAGGCCGATGATTTGGACCTTCTCTCCTTTGAAGGCGTCTTTTTCTAGAGACGTGGCGTTGGGTGGGATCAACAAGTTGAAGCGGGTACATACCAGCAATGGCGTCCCGGAACTGACAAGCCTCCTTGGTGCAGCCATATGTGCCTGACAAAGCCTTAGTGAACCACGTCGATATGTGCAGAGAAACCTGACTGACCAGCCTTGGGATAGAAAAACAATACGATGGGAATGCCGTTGGCGCCTGGGGTGACGGTGAATGGCTGGCCGTCGTAGTTCGTGAGGGTGAACGCTGGAGCGTCCTTGCCAATGAGAGTGCGGGACATGGGTCAAAAGAGCGAGTTGGAGGGTATCAGGGAAGATGGGAGTATGAAGCAAGAGGCGGAGGAAGTTGAAAGGGTGCTATAAGTAGAACTTCTTGAATTCTCTTGCACATATTTGAACTCCCACGCGATGATGCTTCCCCACGGAATGATACATCGCCGCGTGGCCCACTCGGGATGCCGAGGGGGACCGGTACTGGCTTTTCAAGAGTGGCAAGCAGTGTGTAGAGGTGCCCTCAGCAGAGTCAGCCAGAGTTGTGGTCAAAGCGAGTGAGAAAAACGAAATCACGGCATTTCCTTTTCGAGTTGGTGATCGAGTTGTGATGGCGCCTTTTTTCATGCCAGAACCTCCGTCGAAACGGCTCAAGACTGGCAAAGAACAAGCCCGAATCTTCGGAGCGCAGATGAAATCGGAAAACAGTCTCCGCTCGCTGAACCAGGATGACCTCGCAAAAGGTCTCCATTTTACGCGCTCAATACCTTTCCATCTCATGTATTTTTCAGTCCTCGGCCAACTGAGGAATCAGTTCGCAGTCTGGCCCAACGA